>SNQJ01S0024245.1:34652-46817 GCA_010110895.2 Picea sitchensis
AAGTGGGTCCCGAACCAAGGGGTTGAGATGATTCTAAAACTAGGTCTCCTTAGTATATTAGGAGACAAAGGGTACAATTACAACTAAAGGGTTTGGCCTACAATAATAATATAACAACATAAATATAATAACTCAATATCTAGTGCTTTACATGGGTATTTATTCTTAACATGGGGCTTTGTCTAGGGATTAATAGGTCTTGAGAGATTCAAGCATGGAACATTATTTGGTAGCACTTGTCATCTCTCTAGACCATTTTATCATCCATTATGTATGTAATTTCTCTAATATTGAAGACAAGGAAGTGGGTCCTGAACCAAGGGGTTAGCTAGTCAATGGAGCTATATTGTTTAAGCTATGCGATAAAAACACTTAGTGTAATAATTTTCTTCGTTATGTATGCCATATAGTATTGATTCTTGAATCTTTACATTTTTTTAAAATACACATAAATGATGGAAATGTTTCTTATTTAATCTCATGGGTGTTTCTTCAAACAATGATTGTGAGGATCAAATTGACTAGTTGGAAGACATTCCATAATTGGAAAAATACTAAAGTATTCTAACTTGTTTGTGTATTCACAATAGTTTGAAGTTTTAGCATTCTACCATCTTCTTGATGGATTTTATCATGAAAATGTAATAGATAAATGTATGTCTATACACTTCAGGATAGGATGAGGTGGACATATATAATGGTACAATTCCAAAAGTTCCCTAACCTAGTGCTTTATTTTAGTTTTATAATTATGCATTTAATAAGCATTCAGAAGCATTTGAAAGTTGGAAATCATTTTTAAAGCCATAGAAAAAATTACATCGCAACTCTGGCAATGAATGAGTGGAATCCTTATGACAAATGATACAAGTGATTACAAAAGAATATTTTTTTAAATAATTTGGACACTTCATCAATGCAAACCTTAATGAGCCAATTTTCACTTAATATGGTTTCTTAATGTAATTGTTGATATATTATAGGAATATACTTTTTCATTTTGTCTCTATGGCTCATATACACCATTTTTGTAATTATGATTTTATATTCTCTAGACATGGTTGCCAACTTATTCTACATGATCAATGGAAAACAATATCTGTAATTATTTGGAGTTCTCAACAAGTGTATGTTATAGCAAGATTTGCCTCACCCTATGCAATCTTGCACATAAGGCCTTTTTCTATTTGCCCATGCAGACTTATCTTCCCTGTTTATAAAATCCAGAGACAAAAATAAATATTTTTCCACATGTATGCATCTTGCCTACTATACAACATGCGTATGCACATGCGGCTCCACTACAACCTGCGTACATCGGGATTTGTGCCAGAAAATGAAAATTGATGTCGGGTTTCCATGTCACGACAAAAGATATATGATCCTTGGCCTTCCACATACTGGAAATGTTCTGAATTTACCCTTTAGTTCCATTTTTAAGGCTATAAATGGGCCAATTCTGAGCTGTGGAAAAATGAGAAAGAATTAAACTTTGAGAGAAAAGTTACTCTGGAGAAATTATTTACTTCATATTGAGTTTGCATCCCTTTGTCCTTTAAGTATAAACACAGTGTTCACCCCCAATATCTTCCCTTATTGATTGAGAACCTCATTGTTTCTCTCTTATGATCTTGCCTTTGGTGGAGGATTGAAGTGGCGGAGGCCCAGCTGGAAGGAACTTAGTTTCTCAGTTTCAAACCATGCCGACACGGAAGTCTGTAACATTTTCACTTCTACTGATCATTTATCAATATAAATACTCCTTTCCCGTCCAATTGATATCTTGCAAATATATTGAGTTATTATCCATGGGCATATTTGTTATGTATATTAATGGATTATGCTATCTAATGTGCTAACCCTTTATATTATCACCATATGCTTGCTTTGCTTGGTCGTTGATAACTAGTTGCAGGTATATAGATTTGGGTCAAAGTGCTCAATGGTGGAATTCATCAAACATCTGGACGAGGTGGGCCTCTTTCTTATCTCACTTGCATATTAGTTTATATAGCATGCTTTTGGGATTGAGTTTATTTCTGTAGTCATTTCCGTTTGTTGTGGTTTACCCTAGTGATAGAGAGATTTTCCTCGTAACATAATTGGCGACCATACTGAGGATTGAATCTTATTTCTTAGGGTTTGGAGTGTGTTTCTCCTTATATTTATCTTGTTTCTATTGTGTTTCTTGTCGTATCATTGCTTGAAAACCTTTGTTCACTCTTGGTCTAAGTTTTTAGCCTTCTCCCTTTCTTGGTCTTGTTTTTTGAAACATATATGCTCTTTTTGCCTTGACAATCGCATATATATGCATGCAGTCCCTCTACAAGATGCATATATATGCTATGTTTTCCTAAACAGTCGCTTACATCAAATTTCCTTGATTGTTTGCTTGGTCTGGTGATTACTGGGTGGGGTTTGAGGTTTGTTGAGCCTTCTTGGGTCTCTGTAGTGCCTGTTGAGTGCTTGTGGGATGACATGAAACCTGTCTTTGGTTGAATTTATGGGCGGAGTCTTTCTCATCATCTTTTCATTTTTTATTGTCCTTGTACATTGGGCTGAGTTTTTTGTTACTTGGTATCCTACTTGAGTTATCTCTTTCTATACACAGTAGGGTTATATATCAAGTTGCTTTTCAGTCCATGCATTTTCATTTTTATTATATTGAAAATACAAAAAAATAGACATTTTGCATTGCTTGGAATTTTGGTCTTTTGAGTACTTGTCATTATATTAGTGCATGTAATGAAATATTGCATTTTTTACTTCAGAATTGCAGAGTTGAAATTGAAAATTGTGTTTGTTATTAGAAGCATATCATTCATTGAAAGTTAAAGTTAGGACTTTGCATTATTTTCATATTTACTTTTCTTGCAGAGTCATAACACGATGAGTTTCACTACCATACCTTTTTGAGTAATCATGACCACTAAAATTAATGCTATAGTTTAAAATTGATTAGTCACGATTTTATTTTCTAGGGTGCATAAACTAGCTTAGGATTTAGTGCCTTGGAATAGGATTTTGTGAGTAAACTTATCCAAGGAAATTAAATCAACATATGTGTCTGAGAAAGGGAGTGGAGAAATCCATTGTATAATTGGTAATATCAGGAAGCTCCACTCACACCGGAGTTAATCATGAGGTCATGCGAAGTTGGTTGAAGGGATATCCCCCCGACACCTTCTTAGCGTTAGAGATATTTTTGGGGATCTTGCTTGTGCCTTTACCTCCGTGAGAGGAGGTACTTTCAAGGTTTCGGGCTTTGCTACCCTGCCCATACGGTGGACCTAAATTACGACTGCTTACTTTTGCATTGGTTATACATTGGTTTATTAGTTTCTTGACTTAGGTGTCTCATAGGCTACTTTCAGGGGTTATTCTCCAGGTACCCTGGGTCATATAAGGGACGGACAACACACAACCTTTATGGAGGATTACCTCTCCAGGGGGATCTGACCGAATAGTTGTTAATCCCACGAGGGCCCTTATAACTGATTATGTTACCTTTGATCTTTAGCAGGGAGTCTCAGGCCCCTCTTGGGCAAGGCATACCTTTTTTAGGGAGGGAGCCGACTCTCAGCCACTTTACCCCATTTGTATGCATATTGTCCATTTTAATTTTGGTGTGCTCATTGATTACTAGTTGGTCTTAGGATATATTTTTTTATTTTTAGAGTCTTAAGTCATCGTGGAGTCAGACCAACATCCCCGTTGGTCTCGTCGCTTGTTACAGTTACCACTGGATTTCGAGTCTTTGCCTTATAAAAGGCATAGAATTATTAGGTGTGGTACACACACATCCATTGTTCAGACTTGTGATTCTACAAGGATGAGTACTGAACCTAGTTTTCATTACACTGGGATCCCTTCGAATACCACACCCACTATAGTTAATGGCACCCCTCCGACTCCTGCAACCACCATGGTTGTAGTGCCAGAGGCACCTATCATTATTATGGCTCGGCCTATAGTGAATTCTCAATATCTTTCCTCGAACCCTTTTGGGTCTCTTTGTCACTCACCGGGCTATAATGTTCAGTCCATCCCTATGGCCTCTATTCATTTTTCATATGGTATGCTGAACTTTACTTAACATTTTTCAAGCGCCATCCCAGCTGCCAACACTAATGCTAGTATTGGGCTTGGGGGAACTACACCTCCTTATACTCCATTTTCATTTGGTTGGTCTCAAATCCCTCAAATGACTCCTAATATGGGAGGAATTCCTCCTTTTAACCCCATATCTAATCCTCCTGCTTCGCGATGAAACAACCAATCCGGCGGAAAAGATTCTACTCAAGTTCCATCCTATACCCCTACCTCCTCAGTGTTGATTTTGACCAATACATTTGGCATGACAAATCCACTTCTATCCTCTGGATTCCCACTCAAAGGAGGTCAGTTTCATTCTTTGGGAAACCCCCAACCTGGATCCAATCCGACTGGGGGAAATTTTTATAACCTCCAATAGAACATCCCTACTGGAATGATGCCCAACCAACCTTTTATGAATCAACCCGAAGGATGGACTTATAATCCTAGACAGGGCCATGGTTCTTACTAGAACCCTGGATGGGCTGTAGTTCCTCAAGAACAATATTTCTCGAGAGATTGGGGCCAGATGCTGCAACCCCGCCTCCCTTTTCTGGCCACGCTTAATCTATCAGACTTGTCTAAGTTAATGAACAACCCTATGATTCATGATCCTACATGGCCCCCCATCCCCACCAAGATTCCCTTGGACATCCCAGGGTTTGAAGGTAAGAATCGTGAGGATCCTGGTGATCATGTTAATACCTTTCACCTATGGTGGTCCTCGAATTCCCTTAATGATGATTCTATTCGATTAAGATTATTTCAATGCACCCTCATTGGGGTCGTTGCGAAATGGTATATAGAGATAGCTAGGGGGGCATATGGTACTTTTAGTCAGATGGTATTGGTCATCCTCAACCACTCCCAATTGTCAGTCCGTTACGATGATGGCCTAGTGTTGGCAGCCATTTCGCATTTTTTATCCTATACTAATAAGCTATCTACCCAAGTGTTTTGGAACCCTTGATTCTCATAGCAAGTCTTTGAATAAAACAACACTATTGTTTCGCGCATTTGCACACCTGCCTCTGTTCTCGTTTTCACGACTGCAAGTGTGAAAACTTTGATTTCGAAGTCACGTCAATGGCATTAAAATCATCACTGGATTATCATGGTCACTCTTGTCTATGTGTTCATTGCATTTCCAATTTAATTATAGTCGCACAGTTGACAAGACACCAAAATCTTTACTCATTTGGCATTTTTGTTGTTAATATGATTTCAATTTTTATGAGACTGTGATGATTTTCTAATGATTGTGATTCAATCGTTGATTTATTGGTGGTTTGATGTACTTTGATCAAATTCCTTGGCACATTGGTTTCATGAAAACACATTGACATTATGGATTAGACCCTTGGCGCAATCATTTCATACAACATATATTTGTTATGATCAAACCCTTGGTGTTGATTCCGAAACAATTGTTTTGATTTTAAAACCATGCAAATACTATTGCTCGTGTAAAAGATTTGGGTCGACTCACCATAGTTTTCATTAATTGTTTGAATGGCATTTGATTTTAACACATTGCAATAGTGATTTGAATCACCATATGCGTCGTTGGTTGTACATTTGGATATGACTATTTTGCATGGGTTGATCTAGTTCCACCACCCCCGCACACTTTGGCATTAATGCTTGCCTCCTATCCCGGGTCACCTTTGTTGGTTTCGGGGAAGTCTATGAGCTATTTGATCCTGCATTTACCCTGACTAAACCCTTGTGCATTTACCCTTCTCACTGTGTGCCCTTGCCTATGGCACTTGTGGTGCATATAGAGCCTAATGGCAGCCAAACACTCTTTCTTTTCGACAATGCCCGCAAAGATTTGGAAAATAGTGGTTGGCTGGTGTTTATCTAGAGGTTTGAGGGTTTTAACCTTTCGGTTTCCCAAAAATTCGCCCTCACCTTCGACGGTTACAGGGATAAGATCGAAGACATACAACTCGAGCTAAATGAGGAATTCCTCAGTTTGGCTACAGGACTACCAGCTACAGGGCAAAGGTGTTTTAAAAATTCCAAAGTAGACGAGGTGTCATGGTCGCTCCTATTCACATCAAGGAAGATTGTGAGTTGTGATAAAGGTATGCCTCTTACTACCCTCAAACCCTGGTGGCACGATATTTTGGCAATTGTTAAGAAGTTTGTGACCTGCGAAGGTCGTTATGGCTTGGTATTTCTGTATCACCTTCGGTTGTTGATGAATTTTATAGACTACCCTCTGAATATGCCACATTATATTTTACGTAGTCTTTACAAAATGTCCAAAAGATTCAAGCGTGAGAAAGTTGATAGCAGCCTTTTCCGTCACTGCTTGATCAAACTCCTTATCGTCCACCATTTGAGCCTTAGTGGTGATAGTTTTCAAGCCTTCCTATCAAGGAATGGCTTTTCCACTCCCGAGTCTGTCCAAGTCGACAAGGTTGTGGTTACTAAAACTCTGGTTGGGCCAGCCGTGCCATTTCATATCTTTCTACCCCCTGTCAAACCCTCGAATTGCCCCGACCTCGACCTACCCGATACCATGGCTGACCCGTGTACTAAAGACAATACTAAGGCCATCAAGAATCCTATGAGGAATAAAGGTAAGGGTGATACTGGTGTCAACAGTAAGGGGAAGAAAAATGCACGATGGATATCCAGATGTGCTAGGAACAAACCCAAGCAAAGCGTTGACCAGAAGCCAATAGTGTTGAGCGAGGACTCGGAAACTGAAATTGAACGTTTCTTGACTGAAGAATATCCCTATTCTCATGGCCTATGCTCTATGGAACCCTATGACTATGTTTCCAACTTATCTCCGTGCCTCAAGAACGATCCTAAATTCCCGGGAATTGGGCTTCACAGTCAAAACCCTGGTAACTTGAAAGAACCCTCTCCTGTGATGCCGAATCAACCACCTTGCACACAATGTAATGCCTAGATTGAACGTTATTACACTGACGTTCCCCTGTTGCAATCTAAGATTAAATCATTAGAGGAACGAGTTACAGTGCTGTCAAAGGAGAACGACATGCTACAAGCCAACGAGAAGAAACAAAAAACCACCGGCTCAATTTTCTTTAGAAACATCGAGGCAACAACGGCCTTTGTCAATTCCAAGTTATCGTGATCGAATCATTTTCTTAATGCCCAGGTATGTATTTCAACATTGATTTTGTTTTACGAATTGGTTTGTATTAATATGACCAATTGGGTTTTCTTTCGTTTAGTTCTGTTCGAATAGATTCAAGAAATGATTTTGTTTTGTTTTGAATGATTATTTTCGTTTTGGATTATGATTGAATTCGATCTGTAAAGAATATTTGTTTTCTAAACTCGGACACAACTATGTTTTGATTGATACGATTTTGCATTAGCATATCGATTGTGTCGGCTCTAAGATAGTTCGATTCATTTCTTTCGGTTTGATTTTGAGATGATTCTGTATGCTTGGATTAGTATGGTATTTTATGTATGCAATGCATCAATATCAAAGATTGGTTTGACAAATACAACGTAATCTATTGATTCGCAAAACGACTCTGTTAGTTTTGATTTTGAGAAACGATTCTCTTGAGTTCGGATTGACATATTTTGTCTCTATTGAATTCATATGAAAGACTTGGCTAAATCGATTATAGTCTGTTTTGAAATTGGTTCAAGAGATGATTTCGTTGATTCTCCAACTGTCAATCGATTCTGTCTGTTCCGAATTGGTAATAAAAGTTGTTTGACAAATCTCACATATCCTGTTATCATTTGATTAATTCAATTACGATTTCATTTGTTTCAATTTGCATACAAGTTTTGATTTGTTGTGGTATGAATGCTTCGCTTTGTATGCAATTAATAATTAAAGATTTGGTTTAATAGGTCCGATATATTTCTATTAGATTTGGATTGATTAAAAACGATTATGTTTTCAAATTAGACCAGCTACAGAATCACAAGATTTTGTAGCTAGTCTTAAAAATTAGATTTTTGTCAATTTTATCAATAAAACATTATATAAACCTCTGTATTCTTGTTTACTTACAGGTACCTACGAATTTCATTGACAAATTGGACATGCTGTAGCAGTTTAGATATAGTTTTCAGTTGTTAGTCATAGGGAAAAAATAGGGACTTGGGAGATTATTCCCAAATTTTTTGTAAGCTGCTTTGACAATTCCCACAGGGATGTTTTACCCTGTGGTCTTTAAATACTTGTTATTTTTTGTAATGGACCCATCATCGATTGTGGGGAGAACCAGACTATGGATTTATAATACAGAGTGGGATGAAAGTTGATGTCTTGTAACAGCTTTAGGTTTCAATATATCAAACTTTTATTTCAAGTTTCTTCATATCAGTTTGCAATCAATTATCGACTACTTTAGCTATCATGATTCATTGAATGTTGATGTGATTTGGTTTACGTGTTGTCCATATCTGATGTCTCTTATTTATTTTTAGTACAACAATTACTCCATTTCAATTTAATGAATAAAGGTTTATCTTTTTCGTTAATTGACTGTTCTGTACAAATCTTGCACAGGGATTTATCTAACTGCGATGATTTGTAAATTATAAGATTGTTGTCGTTTTTTATGTCTTGTTTGTCCTGTCATTTATATTCAAAGAGCATTGCTGCTTCTTGTTTACGAGAAGCCTGTGGAGAATCTGGTGCGGGTTTCCTCCCATCGAACAACTGAATCAACTATTGTATGCAGGACAAACCTTAAGCGTTACTTTAGGTCAGTTTGCTTTTTGTTATTTAATAGTTAATTTATTAGTGTTATTTAAAGTAGTTTAGATAGATAGATATATTTCAGATTTATAGTTAGGATTATTATTACTCATCTTAGTTAGTTTTGTTTATTTCTCTTCTTTCACATAAAAGATATAAATTTAAAAAAATAAAAATAGTTTTGTTGTCATGGGACAACTTACAAATGATTTTTGCAGGTTTTCATTTAAAATCTGTAATCTGTTAATATTGTACATTTGTAGTTGGATTTAATTCCATTGATAATTGAACATTTAATTTCATAGAATTATCACTGTATAGTATAGACAATAGACTGTATATATTTATTTTAGATTTGTTTATTAGTTTTCTTTAATTGTTGTTTCCATTTAAATTAGTTCCTTTAGTTAGTTTCTCTCGTTTTCCTAGGACTTAGATCGGCCAACGGAGCCACTAAACTCGTCAGGGTGGATCATCCCAAACGACGTGGGTTATTTAGACAACCCCGGACCGGATCTACTCTTCCATTTGGCGAGTGTTCAATTTCGCCCGTCAACAAATGGTGCTAGAAGGAGGGCCTGAAATTTATTAATGGCACGAGGCGGTCGTAAGACTCCTCCACCACCCAACCACTCACCTATAGTGACAAGAAGTCATTCAAACGACAACATACCACCTCAAACAAAAACCACATCAACCGACGATCTACGGATCACACTTGAACCAACAACCTCGAACCCTACAGGTGGTGACGTACAAGAGATCGTCCGCCAATCTCTCTTAAGAACACATAGTGCCTTCGCCCGTTTGAGGCAACCAAATCGACCTTTGGAACAACCTTTAGATTTCTCAGATATCAGAGAACAACTTGGAGGCACTAACCTTACTTTAAACCCTACAGATCCAATCCTCACTCCCGCCGCAGGAGGAACTAGAATACCACCCTCACCACCTCCATCACCTCCTTCTTCTTCAGGAGAAGACTCTTCTGACGAAGGCAGTTCCCCTTCTCAGCCTTCCATGCCGCTTACACTAATGGCCAACCAGAACAATCCTACCAGACCTTGGCTCGACCAAGATGCAGTAGCCGTACATGGAGCACAACATCCCTTACCCAAACATCCAAAGAAATGGCTTGCCAAGTTTGACCCTGACTCTAAATATATCGCAGAGGATCGCATTAAATTTTTTATGTTAGTCATAAGACTCCGTAATGTCGAGCATGAAGACATAGTCTGTAGGTTGTTCCCCTACACTTTTGAGGGCAATGCCTCTACCTAGTACTTTGCCCAGCAACCCCATACCATCGTGTCATGGGAGAAGTTTGAATCTTGCTTTCTGGAAAAATTCGGAGACGATAAGTCCCCGGAAGTTCTAGTTATGGAGCTTTCTAGCTTAAGAATGAACCCAAAAGAAAAAATTAAAGACTTTAATCAAAGATTCTTAACACTTAAGAACCGAATCCCTACGGACTCGATGCCTGCTGAGAATATTATCATAGCATACTATACCAAAGCCTTGCATCAAAGTATAGCCATTTGGGTAAAACGATCTAAGAAATCCACGTTGTTAGAAGCCTTCGAAGAGGCCAACCAGATTGAAAAAGACATCCTTAGTTTAAAAGACACTACTAGCAATGAAACATAAACTAGTTCATCTTCCAGAAAGAAGATCGAAATCCTCCCTCGACCTGCTCAAAATAAAACACAACTTGAAAGCTCTGATTTAGAAAACCTAACTAAAGTCATTAAAAAACTGTCAAATCAAGTTATATATTTGAAAAGGACGGTCGAAGAATCTTCTTCGAGCAAAGGGCCTTACAAACCCCCGTTTAGGAAGCCTTTTCCCACCAACTGACCTAATCCAAATACTGAGGGCCTTAATCTAGAAAGTCTGCAATATGCCCTTCAAACAATTCTAGAAGCCCAGGAGAACTTGATGCCTCCTGAGATTCCTGAGGAGGTAGTTGAACAAGAGACAGTTGAAGAAGAAGAATCTTCTCCGAACATTTTTGGACACTTCTCGAATAGCATCTTTCAAGCTAACTTCGAGACAGTACATCCCTACAATACTAGGAGCAACACAACAAACAAACCTTCTTCCGAAAACACTACGACTTTTCCCCCAAAGCAATATAAACCAGTTGAGACTAAACAGAGTCATGTAAACCCCAACTTAGATTATGATTTAGTTGAAGATCTTAAAAAGTTAAGGGCTAACATTTCTGTTTATGAGTTATTAAAATTTCCATTTCTGCTACAAAAAATGTTACAGAACATCGCAGAGAATAACAAAAATGGTAATTCAAACAAGGTTGTTCAGAACAAAGCTCCTCAGAAGACTTCTTCTAAGAGTAATCCTGATCCTCATGATAAAGGAAGCCTTCCTGTAAATAATGTAACAAATGTAGATAAAGTAGCTTTAGAAACTGCGAGTAAAAAACCACAAACTACCACACTTAGTACTCGTAGAAATGTACCTCCATTTTTGTTAACTTTCGAAATCTTTAATAGAAACATGCACAATTGTATGGTAGACTCAGGAGCGTCATCCAATGTGATGCCATGGTCTATGTGTTAGAATATTAATGCTAAAGTTGAACCATCCACTTTAAAAATCATCCAACTTGATCGAACTAGTGTTAAGGTTATAGGCGAGTTAAGGAATGTGCTTATAAGATTATCGTCTAACCCCAAAGTTCATAAAGTTATTGATATTATTGTTGTGGATATTCCAGAAGTGTATGGTTTGTTTTTAAGCAGGGACTGGTCAGAGTAACTACACGGCTATTTCACAACTGATTGGTCTCACCTGTGGCTTCCCGACAACGGCAAGCCCAACAAGATCAAAGTAAATCGTGAATGCTACCTCAAGTTCACGGTCACAGATTTGAATGATCCCAACGAACCATTCATACCTTCTGCTGATTCACCCGAAATACAAGGGATGGATACCTTTTTTGGCAATTTCATGGCCGAGACTTCAACTATCACCAACCCAGAACAACAGTCTGAGATTGTAGCATATGTGCAACCAACAACTTCTACACAATGGTCTCATGCACTCGATAAAAATCAAATTTGGTCTCTTTGTTTTGACAGGTCAAATTCCAAAGAAGAAGCAAGTGCAGGCTGCATTATTATTGATCCCTCAGGTAACAAAACCTTGATTGCATGTAGGTTAGAATTTGAATGTACTAATAACAAAACAGAATATGAGGCTTTACTGCAAGGTCTCAGAAAAGCTTTAGACATGAACATTCAAAACTTGGCTATCTTTGGCAATTCCGAAATCATGGTTAGACAGGTAAGAGATTCTATCCACTGTCTGTCTCCGCATCTTAAAAGCTACCA
>SNQJ01S0024245.1:46827-111970 GCA_010110895.2 Picea sitchensis
TGCAGGAAGACACCATCCTTGACAGGAGGATGCGAACTTCGAAGCGAGGAAATGTGGAGTATTTGCGAGTTGGTCTTAAAGGGATGAATCCAGGCAAGGCCAAGTGGATTGAGGTTGGAAGGGTGAGGGAACTATACCCTCATATTCACATAGACTGAGATAGTATTTTGGAGGTCCAAAAGCTTCCCAATGGGGAGGTGTGATCAGGGGATCAAATTTTGCTCAAAATTCAAAGTGCTCAGAATGTGACGAAAACAGTGCCATTGCGTCCGTCTCATCTTAATGATTCTGGCGGTATATTTACTTTGTCAAATTGATGTCGTATGGAGAAGATATCGCGATCTGTTCACCAAGCCAAACAGGCAAAAATTTTGATGCTGACTATACCTGTCCGTACAGTCCGTATAGTCCATACGATCTGACGTGGCAGGGCCGTACAGTCCGTACGATGATGTGTCAGGTGGATGATGTGGCAAGCATTCATTGGTTAGCAGTTGGCGAATCATGGAGTGACACGTGTCTGTTGTTGGTGAATAGTATGAGGACACGTGGCCCAACTCGAGGGCGCCACGTGTCACTCATTAATTGGTTGTTTGGTTATGTAAAACTTGTGGTGGAGTCCGCGGGGTTCGACCCCCGGACCTCCCCAACACACAATGCCTTCACATGACCCTTCTACCAACGTGCCATCAGATGGTTCCTGTTTGATATATGGTTTCAATATATATTAAACTTGTTTAAAGTTTCAAACGGAGGGGGGTCGAGCCGGGGCCTAGCCCCGACCCATGTATTATCATATATAACCAATGTAATAACCGCGCGCATATTGTATTATGTCCATATATATATATCATATATACCATTGTGTATAAGCGTGGGGTTGAACCATATAACCCGTGTGTTTTTGTTATATGACCAATGGTATAACGTGCACGGGAGTTACACGGTTTTCCAACGAATTAACCACTTATTTGCCCAGCACGCGGTCATATGCGCCATACGCCTAGGTGCTGAGGCGGTTAGGGGCTGGCGCACCCTTAACCGTTCTACGGTTTTCACCGTTGGTGTGGTTGCGCTCGGTGCTGGGTTTTCACGCTTTAAAATGCGTGTGAGCCAGGTTCATTCAAGAAGGGTGCGAATTGTAGAACCAGAGACAACAAGTTGAAGAGGGAGACTTCCAGGAGGCCTAACTTCTTCATTTTTCGACCGATTGAGGTGCCAAAAGAGCCCAGACAGGGGTTTTGGGATGTTGGGAAGCCATTGGAGCAGTCGGTTTGTCAGTTTGAGCATTATAAGACATGTTTTTGAGCACTTTTTGAGAAAATAATAATAATGATCCATTGGAAGCTGGAACAGGAGATGTAGCCCATAAGAGGGGTGAACTCCTTTATCAATTGCTGTGCTTATGTGTTTATGTTCATTGATTATGCTGCTGTCTATGTATAATTTGCATAAGTAATCCTTTAATTTATGTGTTGCAAACTGATCCTTTTGCTTTAAACACATAACATTCACTTGCAATAAGTTTTCAAGTTTTTCAAGTCTTCTTCATTTTTAGATCATTTTGAGAGCCGGTTATTACCGGCCCACACTTTTTAGAGACACCCATGCCTTGTGTCGCAAGTGTATTATTTGTCAAAAAGCATCAGGGAGAATACAGAAACCAACTTTTCCTTTGCAGCCCGTTTCAGTAGACTCCCCTTTTCAGCAGTGGGGCCTTGATATTATAGGTCCAATCAATCTGCCATCCTCACAGCAACATAAATTTATCATAACAACCACAGATTATTTCACCAGGTGGTCTGAAGTTGCCGCATTAAGAATTGTGAATACCAATCAGGTAATTGGCTTTTTAAATTCAAATATTATTACTCATTTTTGTATCCCACACTGTTTAGTATTCGATAACGCTTCTTATTTTTCGTCTCTTGAGATGAGCGAGTTCGCTTTAGAAAAGGGAATTAAATTGAAGTATTCTGCTAGCTATTACCCTCAGGGCAACGGATTGGCAAAATCAACAAATAAGAATTTGATTAAAATTATCAAGAGAACGGTAGCTAAGAATCACAAAAATTGGCATAATGCACTGTTAAACGCAATTTGGGCTGATAGGGTAACACCAAAAACTCTTGTAGGTAACTCTCCCTTCTTTCTCGTTTATGGCAGAGAAGCAATTCTGCCACCACACATTCTTCTTACCTCACTACAGCTATCGCAGAAAATACAAGAAGAGGACTGTCCCCCTTTGGAAAACTGAATTAACGCCTTGATAAAGCTAGAAGAGGTAAGAATTCAAGCTAAACGTAAGTTAGACCAGCATCAACTAGTGGTCAAAAGATGGTTCGATTCTAACTCTGCCTCTGATAGGAACTTCGAAGTAGGTGACCTTGTTTTGAAATGGGACAAACCGCATGAGGGAAAGGGAGAGCACACGAAATTTTAGAACTTATGTCTTGGACCGTTTTTAATTGCTGAGAAATTAGGTCCCAGCTCTTTCTAGTTACAAAATCTAGAGGGACAGCCTGACACCTATTCGGTTAATGGCCAAGATCTGAAAAGATATTTCTCTTGATGACAACCCTTGTATACTGTGTACATATTTTCTCTTGTTTTCTTTTCTTTTACTGTTTTGGTTTGGATTTTTTTCCCTTTTTCGCTTATCAGTTTTTGTTTTTGGAAATACACATACCTGTATTTTTGAACTATTCAGACAAAGAAAATAGAAAATTCTTTTACTGAAATGACTGCTGAAAAATTGTATAAACATCAATTATATACTTCTGAAATTTACATCTGTGTTGGCAAAAGACTGTTGTTTGAAAGAAGTTAACTAATTTCGATCTGTGAGTAAATCCTGTCACAACCATCCATTATCTTCTTACACTGTCCCCGTTCCTTAAGGGAATAACTCAGAAGATGTCTCCCTACCTTAGAAGGTTGTTTCTATAAACAAACCACCTCTGGATCTTAATGAAGGATAATTCTAAAAAATTCTATTGAGGTCTGTAAAAATATGTTTAAAATATCATGATTTTCAGCGTCACCCCGCTCAATTATACAACTTTAAAAAACAAATAAATCATTAAAAGAGCTGTGGGAAGTGCTTGTAAACCCGTCAGGATGCTGAACAGGTCTACTGGCAGTGGGTAAATGCATGCATGATGCCAAGACAACTTCGCTGGGGTACTGAACAGGCCCGCTGACAGCGAAGCAATGTCGGGTATGTGAAAATTCATAAATATGAAACCTCTTGACCTTAAAATGTCCTTTATTCTGATATGGAACTTCTTCGCAGGATATAGATGTTAGAGTGGGTTAAATGGAAACCCTATCGAGGCTATGGATGCCTGATAGAGGCAGTGTCTCTGTCAACAGTATTGGGGATTTTATCATTAATATCATGGCTCGCTTGTCTTAAGACTGTTATCAGTTTTCATCCTATAAACATTGCTGGAATATTTGATTAATGATGATGTTTAAACGATTGTTTGGTTGTTATTTTTGAGTTAGAATTTTTCTCATTATCATAATCTGAATTTGTTCTTTTGGCAGAGATAACTGCTTCTACCAGTGTGTCTCCATTGTTGGCATCCATCTCACTTTTTTATCCTATCTCTATAAGTTGCCTACACAAGTGTTTTGGAACCCTTGATTTTCATCGCAATCTTTAATTAAAACAACACTATTATTTCGCGCATTTGCACACCTGCCTTCTGTTCTAGTTTTCACGACTGCAAGCGTGAAAACTTTGATTTCAAAGTCACATTAAAATCGTCATTGGATTATTTTGGTCACTCTTGTCTATGTGTCCATTTCATTTCCAATTTAATTATAGTCGCATAGTTGACAAGACACCAAAATCTTTACTCATTTGGCATTTTTGTTGTTAATATGATTTCAATTTTTATGAGACTATGATGATTTTCTAATGATTGTGATTCAATCATTGATTTATTGGTGGTTTGATGTACTTTGATCAAATTCCTTGGCACATTGGTTTCATGAAAACACATTGACATTATGGATTAGACCCTTGGCGCAATGATTTCATACAACATATATTTGTTATGATCAAACCCTTAGTGTTGATTCTGAAACAATTGTTTTGATTTTAAAACCATGCAAATACTATTGCTCGTGTAATACATTTGGGTCGACTCGCCATAGTTTTCATTAATTGTTTGAATGAAATTTGATTTTAACACATTGCAATAGTGATTTGAATCACTATATGCGTCGTCGATTGTACATGTGGATATGACTGTTTTGCATGGGCTGATCTAGTTCCACCACCCCAGCACACTTTGGCATTAATGCTTGCCTCCTATCCTGGGTCACCTCTGTTGGTTTCAGGGAAGTCTGTGAGCTATTCGATCCTGCGTTTACCCTGACCAAACCCTTGTGTGTTTACTCTGATCACTGTGTGCCCTTGCCTATGGCACCTGTGGTGCATATAGAGCCTAATGGCAGCCAAACGCTCTTGCTTTTCAACAATGCCCATGAAGATTTGGAAAATAGTGGATGGCTGGTGTTTATCCAAAGATTTGAGGGTTTTAACCTTTCGATTTCCCAACAATTCGCCCTCACCTTTGATGGTTATAGGGCTAAGGTCGGAGACATATAGCTCGAGCTAAATGGGGAATTCCTCAGTTCGGCTACAGGACTACCAGCTACAGGGAAAAGGTGGTTTAAAAATTCCAAAGTATACGAGGTGTCGTGGTCGCTCCTATTCACATCAAGGAAGATTGTGAGTTGTGATAGAGGTATGCCTCTTACTACCCTCAAACCCAGGTGGCACGATCTTTTGGCAATTGTTAAGTAGTTTGTGACCTACGAAGGTCGTTATGGCTTGGTATTTCTGTATCACCTTCGGTTGTTGATGAATTTTATAGAATACCCTCTGAATATGCCACATTATCTTTTATGTAGTCTTTACAAAATGTCCAAACTATTCAATCATCAGAAATCTGATAGTAGCCTTTTCCATCACTGCTTGATCAAACTCCTTATCGTCCACCATTTGAGCCTTAGTGGTGATAGTTGGCAAGCCTTCCAATCAAGGAATGGATTTGCCACTCCCGAGTCTGTCCAAGTCGACAAGGTTGTGGTTACTAAAACTCTGGTTGGGCCAGCCGTGCCATTTCATATCCTTCTACCCCTTTTCAAACCCTCGAATTGCCCCGACCTCGACCTACCCGATACCATGGCCGACCCGTGTACTAAAGACAATACTAAGGCCGTCAAGAAGCCTGTAAGGAAGAAAGGTAGGGGTGATATTGGTGTCAACAGTAAGGGTAAGAAAAATGCACGATGGATATCCAGATGTGCTAGGAAAAAACCCAAGAAAAATGTTGACCAGAAGCCAATAGTGCTGAGCGAGGACTCGGACTCCGAAATTGAACGTTTCTTGACTAAAGAATGTCCCTATTCTCATGGCCTATGCTCTATGGAACCCTACGACTATGTTTCCAACTTACCTCCCTGCCTCAAGAACGATCCTAAATTCTCGGGAATTAGGCTTCACAGTCAAACCCCTGGTAACTTGAAAGAACCCTCGCCTGTGATGCCAAATCGACCACCTTGCACACAATGTAATGCCTGGCTTGAACGTTATTAGACCGACGTTCCCCTGTTGCAATCTAATATTAAATGGTTAGAGGAACGAGTTACAGTGATGTCAAAGGAGAACGATAGGCTACATGCCAACGAGAAGAATCAAAAAACCACCGGTTCAATTGTTTTCAAAAACGTCGAAGAAGCAACGACCTTCGTCAATTCAAAGTTATCATGATCGAATCATTTTCTTACTACCTAGGTATGCATTTCAACATCGATTTTGCTTTATGAGTTGGTTTGAATTAATATAACTGATTGTGTTTTCTTTCAATTACTTCTGTTCGTTTTGAAATGATTCTATTGTTTTCAAATTACCAAAAATGATATCGTTATGAATCATGTACAGAAGATTCGTTTGCTAAACTCGGACACAGCTATAATTTGGTTAATGCGATTTTATTATTCTCAGATTAGTATGAACAATTGATTTGATTTTCGATTCGGTTTGGTTTTCTTTTGAAACAATTCTGTACATTTGAATTAGGGTAATCGATTGGGTTTACTTTCGATTAGTTCTGTTTGTTTTTAATACATTCAAAACAATCATGTTGACTTCGATTTACCAAAAACGATTTTGTTTTGTTTTGAATGAATATTTTCTCTTTGAATTATGATTGCATTTGGCCTGTATAAAAGATTTGTTTGTTAAAGTCGTATAGTTATGTTTTGATTGATACGATTTTGCATAATGATTGTGTCGGCCCCAAATTGGTTCAATTCATTTCTTTTGGTTTGATTTTGAGACGATTCTGTATGCTTGGATTAGTATGGTCTTTTATGTATGCAATGCATCAATATCAAAGATTGGTTTGACAAATACAACGTAATCTATTGATTCGCAAAACGACTCTGCTAGTTTTGATTTTGAAAAATGATTCTGTTAAGTTCGGATTGACATATTTTGTCTCTATTGAATTCGTATGAAAGAATTGGCTAAATCGATTATAGTCTATTTTGAAATTGGTTCAATAGATGATGTCGTTGGTTCCCCAAGTGTCAATCGATTCCGTCTATTCCGAATTGGTAATAAAAGTTGTTTGATAAATCTCACATATCCTGTTATCATTTGATTAATTCAATTACAATTTCATTTGTTTCAATTTGCATACAAGTTTTGATTTGTTGTGGTATGAATGATTTGCTTTATATGGAATTAGTAATTAAAGATTTGGTTTAATAGGTCCGATATATTTCTATTATATTTGGATTGATTAAAAACGATTATGTTTTCAAATTAGACCAGCTACATAATCGCAAGATTCTGTAGCTAGTCTTAAAAATTAGATTTTTGTCAATTTTATCAATAAAACATTATCTAAACCTCTGTATTCTTGTCTACTTACAGGTACCTACGAATTTCATTGACAAATTGGACATGCTGTAGGAGTTTAGATATAGTTTTCATTTGTTAGTCATAGGCAAAAATAGGGACTTGGGAGATTATTCCCAGATTTTTTGTAAACTGCTTTGACAATTCCCACAGGGATGTTTTACCCTGTGGTCTTTAAATACTTGTTATTTTTTGTAATGGACCCATCATCGATTGTTGGGAGAACCAGAGTATGGATTTATAATGATACAGACTGGGATGAAAGTTGATGTCTTGTAACAGCTTTAGTTTTCAATATATCAAACTTGTATTTCAAGTTTTCTTCATATCAGTTTGCAATCAATTATCGACTACTTTAGCTATCATGATTCATTGTAGGTTGATGTGATTTGTTTTATGTGTTGTCCATATCTGATGTCTCTTATTTATTTTTAATACAACAATTACTCTGTTTCGATTTGATGAGTAAAGATTTATCTAACTGTGTTGATTTGTAAACCATAAGATTGTTGTCAGTTTTATGTCTTGTTTGTTCTGTTGTTTATATTCAAAAAAGAACTGTTGCTTCTTGTTTACAAGAAGCCTGTGAAGAATCTGGTGTGGGTTTCCTCCCATCAAACAACTGAATTGGATACTGTACACAGGACAAATAGGAAGCGTTCTTTCAGGTTTGTTCTTTATTTTTTATTTAATAGTTAATAAATCTGAGAATTTTCATTAGTTTGGATAGATACATAGTTCAGCTTTATAGTTAGGATTATTATTTTAATTACTCAGCGTAGTTTTGTTATTTCTCTTCTTTCACATAAAAGATATAAAAATAAAAAAAATAGTTATGCTTTCATAGGACAACTTACAAATGATTTTTTCAGGTTTTCATATAAAATCTGTAATCTGTAAATGTTGTACATTTGTGATTAAGATTAATTGTGTTGATAGCTGATAATTAATTTCACAGAATTATTGCTGTGTAATATTAGACAATAGACTGTATATATTTATTTTTTATTTGTTTATTAGTTTGCTTTAATTGTTGTTTTCCCATTTAGATTAGTTCCTTTAGTTAGTTTCTTTCGTTTTCCTAGGACTTAGATCGGCCAATGGAGCCGCTAAACCTGTCAGGGTGGATCATCCCAAATGGCTTGGGTTATTTAGACAACCCCAGACTGGATCCACTCTTCCACTTGGCGAGCATTCATTTTCACCCGTCAACAGGTTCTTCCCTTTGGTGATAGTCAAATACTTATGCAGGGCTAGCATACTGTATGCCTTCCTGTCAACAAGGTTGAAGTCACTAAACTTCAGGGTGGCGATATTTTCTTTGTTAGAGTGCACTGCGCATATCCCCTTCGGGAGGTACACAATGACCAACTCGTATTCAAAGTCCCTGGGCACACTATCTCGGTTCACTGTGCCACTGAGAGGTGCGATGTATGTATGTAAGATGCTTGGGATCATATTCAAAGTTGCAAAATCATTTCTGAGATTCGATCGTCTTTCCGAGGGTAGTCAGGATGGTCCTGCTTAAGCAGTGGAGGGGGAAGCTGGTAGTGCTCCTAAGGACGATGCTTGTATAGCTGTAGACAATCCTCGTTCTGACATGACTCCCTCGAATCTGAGGCTAGCAAGTACCTCTATTACAGATTCTCCAGCTGCGCTAAATTCATCAGACATATATGCTCAGGACCAATAACTCAGGTTCTCACAGTAACCTAGACAGAGAGCAAGGGTAGAGTAATCACTGTTCACAATTGCGANTCTGAGGCTAGCAAGTACCTCTATTACAGATTCTCCAGCTGCGCTAAATTCATCAGACATATATGCTCAGGACCAATAACTCAGGTTCTCACAGTAACCTAGACAGAGAGCAAGGGTAGAGTAATCACTGTTCACAATTGCGATCTCAAATTCACGATTTAGCAAAAGTTTCTTCCGTGCATGGCATGACAAGATAAATAGGAAATTTGTCAACAGTTTGCTTGTAACGGTTATGAGGCTTTCATTATCGTAGATCTCTCCATTATGGTGAGGTCCAATGGTCTAGCGGTGATCCTTTAATTCTTTTCGATCCGTTCGAAGTGGCAGTAGAACGGATATATCGGCCTCCAATGACTATATTGCTTCACCATGGTGAAGTGCCATATGTCGTTGTTCTGATATCCCGACGAAGCTCAATTCCTGTGATTTTTCCTTCCGTGAAGTTTCCTTTGGAATCTTCTGTAACTTTTCAATCTTATCTCTCTTCTTACTTAGATTCCCAGCCTTCTTCCTAGTGAGCTTTGTCTCAGTCATCCTTTTTCCATTCTGATTCTTATCTTCTCTCGACATAGTCACTTCGCGATGCTGAGATTCTTTCTTTAGATCCAATGGTAATACTTCTTCATCATATGGATTAGGTATTTTAGTCTTCTGTGGTTCCTCTAATGTTCTTATAGCTTCGACATCCAAGTCCCTGGTGTCCAATATCTTAGATCTGTTCTCTTGTTCTTCCATCAAGTAGGCGATCCTTCTAGTCATAAATTCCATGAGTTCTTGCTTCTTCTGTTCTAGGGATTCCTTTTCTTATTTTCTCCAGATTTGGTCTTTTTCAATCCATACCTTTCCTAACAAAGCTGAAAATGGGGCACGGTCCTCAATAAATTTAATAACTTCGAATTCTTCCTCTGTTGAAGCTCCATGGGTACTCATAGTTATCTAGGTAATCCTGCCACATAGGGTTACCATTTTTCCTTTAAACAACCCTATTTTCATAGTGAGGGAACTATTCTGTCATAATGTTCATCTATGTTCCCTCATCCAGAGCACAATCAATCTTGAAGTCTCCTATTCTTACTTCGATTTTCTCCTTTTCTTTGAAGATCTCTAACAAACTAGCATATTTATGTTCATCCAGGGTTTCTTTCATTTTCAGTAACATAATATCTGATTTTTTCTGGGGTTCATCTATAATCTTAGTCTCTTGATCTCCTTTAGATTTTTCTTGCTCCATATTCAACTTTTCAAGTCTAACAATCATTCTAGGGAAATCCAGTACTTCATGGTCCATGGCTATACAATAGAGGCAACTAGGGTTTCTCCCAGGGAATTCCTTAGCAAGATGTCCTGGTCTTCTGCAACTATAACAAAGAGTTAATCCTCTCTTTGTCCTCAATGATTCCCAAATTTTCTTGTACTGCGTGCTAGGGTCATAATGGATAGCCTGCAAAAAATTCTTTCTAGGATCCTGCATCCATTGGTTAGTCCAAAAATTATTTCTATGCATAGGTATAACATATCTTTAATTATTCTTATCAGATCTATTCATATCAAACGTAATTTCATATAACAATGCCCTAGTTTTCAATCTAGGACAAAATTTATCAAGCATACCTAAAGCCATACTTTAGAAACAAAAAATTTCACTTCTTTTACTTCTACAAGGCACAAAGTTTCCAGATCTAAGAAATTTTAACTGTTCTTACCTTTATCAGAGCATATAGCTTATAGATCTTACCTCTTTTCTGCAAATATGACCTCTTTCTTTAAGAAATTTCCACTTTTTACTTTTATCAGAGCATATAGCATTCAGATCTTGCTTCTTTTCTTCATATCTGATCTTCCTTTCTTTAGATCTGACCTTATTCCTGACACAAATCTTCACAGGTCGAGTAAAAAGTTGCGCACTAGGGAAACAGATCTACGTATATATATTTCTTTTGTACATTTTTCTTCTTCCTCAGTTCCCAATAATCACAGTTTCAAGTCCCGACAACTGAACCATATGTTGGTAGAGGGGCACACCTAGGGTTAAACGCTACAAGAGCGCACCAACAAAACCCTAACTACCGACCCTTTCGACAACACCTGCGAAGCAGATGAAGTCTCACCCGAGGTAGAGGCAAGGGTGGTTGAAAGACTCAAGTGTTTGCAGCCTTAGCTGGGACACAGATCTGTGATTAAATAGCTTACAGAGTACTTAGCATCGATCATTCATCATTATTCAACCCTTATTATACTTCACATAAATCACATAGCATCGCAATATTCACCTAGATCTAAGGTACTTTAGCACTCAAAAATAGTAAAATAGATCAAATCCAGTATATTAGCACTAAGCATCCTCATATAGATCAAATCTACTATTCATAGACATCTAATAAGCACAAATCATAAGTAAGTCTATCTAAACATGCCATAACACTTAGCAAGAGAGGGACAACACATGTAAGAAACAACAAAAAGCATGACACACAGATTTACGTGGTTCACCCCCACACTGGGGCTACGTCAACCAACTCTTCTTATTTATTATCTCAGTTAAGCAATTACAACACTGAGCCTCAACATTCCTTACTCTGCACAGGACATAAGATCTGCACAGCTCGCTAGATCCTTCTTCCTTGCTCCTTAGAACAAAGCCTTTCCCAACCTCCTACAACAACTTGCACTTAGCCCTACAAGCCTCTTACAATCATGCACAGGGCTTTTACAATCCACATCTGATCACATAGATCTAATTACTAGCACTAATCCCATCCCCCCTTACATTGTCTAAGTATCTATTTATAGATTACAAAAGTGGGCCTAAGCGTGGGTAACCCATGGGCCTGCATCCCTTTCCCATTACATTAACTCAAAACCCTAAAAGAGGCCCAAAGTGGGCCGATATTTCGTGATCTTTGCTTCACCCGACCCTCCATCTTTGACAGGCTGTTGAAGTCCCAAAAACTGTCAAATATGACCAAGTGTTCCTCAAAACTTGGTCAAGGGCCAACAATCAGTAAATGGTATGTTATTATGAAGATTCTTGTTTGTTGATAGGTCTCCGACTAATGTGATCCTTGTTCTCGACACACACATTCTACAAATTATTTCAGTTGTCACGCGTTCCAACTTCATACTTTGGGGGTCATTCTATTACACATTATTTTTTTCACCCCCGTGATCACTAATGATACGTGTATTTCCTACTTCTTTGTTCCCTAAAGGCTATTGAAGAAATAAGACTTTCTCTTGAGAAATGGAATCATCTTTTCCTTATTGAAAAAACCCTACCAAAGAAGATCGTCTCACCTTTCCTGTGTTAATGGTGAAATGATCCTCAATCGTTGCATGCTGCACCATAGTGGGCTACGACATCGTCACAATTTTCTCTTGTTGAGGGTGTGACGATGCTCAAACAAAGGAAAAAAGGTGAAATTCTTGAAGGTTCTAGAATGGAATCTTTGAAAGGATGAGGTGGCCTCCGATCGGTTTAGATCTCACTCGCTTCTCTGATTTAGTGGGATCATCCTAATCTCTTCATCCATCCCTCTTCACTCTATATAAAGAGGGATATCTCATGGGAAAAGTTAGTCTCACTTATGCATGAAGAATTCTGCTGAAGATTGTGCTTGTGATATCTTTTCTTTAGCTTTCCAAGTTAGGTTGTGAATACTCTTCATAAAAATCATTGGAGAAAAAGTGTGTGTGTTGAGACAAAGGGTCATTGGAAGGGACCTTGCAACATCAAGGCATAGGTTGTGTTATCACATGAAGTTGTCATGGGTATTTTTTACCTTAGGTTTTAATTTTAATCCTTTAGCATTTAGGTTTGCTTGATTTGTCTCCTTGTGATTTTCTTAAGTTAGTCTAAAAAAATAAAGACTTGGTTTTTGGCTCACTTTTTGGCCCACACATATGATTTTAGCCTAGGTTCATTTTATGGTTCATGTATTTGACTCACCTTTTGACTTCAAACCAAGCAATATTGACCCCATGATCCTAACAACCTGAAAAATCACTCCATCCACCCATGGTCTTTATCCTTTCCATGCTATCCCTATGTCCGTTAAGGGGGTCAAATCAAATTTTGAAAAGGGCGCTGCCAACTCACTAGGAGTTTCCGTAGTGCACCATTGTCCTATAATCATTTACCATAATTTTCCATAATCAGCTGATGTCATATATCCCATTTTTTTCAGCGCCCTTGTTTTTAAAAGGAATATTTGAGATTTGGTCATTTATGAGCTTACTAACTATTTATCAATTCAAAATTTTCCTCCTAAGCTCAACGCTGTTGAAATCACTAGTTCAGACAAATATACAAATTGTGCTACGGGGTCGACTGTTAGAGTTGATTTGGAGGATGAGGTGAATGTAGCATTTCCATAGCTTGTTGTAGATCTTCCATCATCATCCATAACCTCCATAAATTCATTGTCAAAACTACGCTATAGATCCCCTGTCTTAGTCTTGCATTTTCCTTGGATTTTTCAGTGCGATATTCTATATTCACAAGATCCATGCATTAGCCTCCTTTATTCACTGTATCATCCTTCGTTTTATCTCAAAATATGCTAGTAGTAAGGAGAATAACAATCCCTACCCTTTAAATCTTTGATGACCATTGTATGGTGGCATAAAAGTGAGCAGTACATCCCTGCATAACTTTCCTCATAGTTTATTTCTCTCATTTTTAAAAGAAAATCCATCAGACCAGTCTATTTTTAATTCAAAGTGAGTTGGAGGAAAATCCTTGAGAGAGAGAAACCATTAGACACTGTCAATTATCATAGATCTTTGCATCTATTTGGTTCCTTTACCCCTCATTACATCACAACCTTTGATCCCTTGTTTATATCCATGGAAACACCTCAAAGGAAGAAGTCTCACAAGGGAGGGAGTGTGGTCAGGACTAAACCTTCTGACATGCACCTGTTTGATGTTGAGCCAATGGCCAGGGAGGTTTTCCAAAGAGTTGGCTGCTTCTCTTTTTTCCAAAACATGCATTGGGGACACCCTGAAGTAGCAAGGCAGTTTACATTACACTTTGATGGCATTAAGACCAAGGTGGGAAACCTTGAGTTTGAGGTATCTGAGGCCTCTATTGCAGTATCCACTGAGATACCTAATACTGGTGAGAGGTGGTTCAAATCCATGATCCACAATGTTTATTTTTCCAAGGACTTCCTCAAACCAGACTATCAGAAAGACAATTTGTCTAAGGGAGTGCCTAGGATCCACCTAGTTGAAGGCTTTGATAAAATGTTGAAGATCATCCGGAGATATTTTACATGTGAGGGAAGGTTTAACATGATATATCAATATCATATAAGACTCTTGTTGCATTTCACTGGTAAGGATTCAATGCATATCCCTTTTTATCTATTGAGGAGTATGGGAAAGATGTCTGATAGAGTCCAAGACAAGTCCAAGGATGTGGACACTAGTTTCTTCCACTCCCGATTGATCAAGATGCTGGTGATGGAAGAGTTGAAGAAAATCAACATTCCTTGGGAGCAGTTCATTGTCTCTGCCCATACGTAGCTAGATATAACATCTACCCCTCAATCAAGGATGCAAAGCCCTTTTCCATCTAATAGTGTTTCCCAAACAAAAACAAGCCGGAAAAGAAAAATCAAATACACTACTTGATCCAGGAGGCTCCCCAGGCTCAGAAAATGCTCAAAAATCAAAGTTCTCAGAATGGAGTGAAACCAATTCCATTGCGACCGGCTCGTTGCGCTGATTCCGACAGTATATTTACTTTCTCAAACAAATGTTGTATGTGAGAGTTATTGTACTCTGACCTCTTTCTCAAACAATTAAAAAGTCAAAGGACTGGAAAAAAGTCAATGCTAACGTCAACATGACATCACCAAAGACACTTCATGAGGACAACTTGGTAGAAACAGGTGTTGACAAGTGACGATTTGTGATTGGACAGATGTGGATGGCAGATCCAATCAAAATTGGACACTTGTCAAATTTTCGGGCAAATGTGGTGGTGCCACGTGGCCCAGGCATGGGCAGCCACGTGGTACCTAGTCAACAGTTGTGGCAAGCTTATTTTTTTTTGAATTCCATGGGTTTTGAACCCATGAGAAACAAACCAAGCAAAGCGCTTTGAGGAGAGCCCTAACACCAACGCACCACATGTATTACTTGTTAAAAGTAACAAGTTAAATTTTATTTAAAGTGTAATATATTATATAGTGCAGAAAGGGGGGCTGGGGCTAAGCCCCAACCCATGGTTATATCATTGCATTAGACCACAACATAGGATGTTAGGTGCTCCACTATGCGCATGGGGTTTGGATAGGTCCTAGCCCTTGGACCTCGACGCCTCCATGTAACCACAAGCACAAGTCGGGGAGGGCCTATCCCTTAGGGCACGGTCTATTATAGGCTAAGGTCCCATGCATACTGCCTCAAATTTAGGAGCTAGCGCAAGTATGGGCCAATGCTTATCCCTTTTGGGCTAGTGCTTTGCCATATGAGATGCATATGACCAGTTTTAGAGGGCGTGCAGCAGCCCAAGGGGGCTTACTGTGTATTTTTATATAAAAGTGGGTTTTGATCCCAAAAAGAGGCCAGATCTTGAGGGAATTTTGGATTCCTCATCTGAGCCTTAAAAAATATAAGAACCGAGATTTTTGAAGCTTGTAGGAGAATTTTTGATGCAGGGTTTTGAAGGAGTAGTTTGTAAATATTTGCCTTTTCTCATGTTTTGAGAGGCGTTTTTCTCATGTTGTTGAGAGGATTTTGATGGTGCATGCATGAATCTGAGAAAGGAGGTCTTGAAAAGTAGACATGAATCATGTAATGTAACAACAAAGAGCATTGTAAGAGAACTTTGAGAATTTTAAAGAGAAATAAAGAGGTCCTCCACTTGGAAGCGGGCTTGGAGACGTAGCCAACGATTGGTGAACTCCGTTATCAACCTCTTGTCTCTATTTCTCTTTCTGTTTTGCTATTTTATTCTCTTCATTTGCATCATGAATATTAATGGCTGATCTCTTTATACATTAATAAGCATCAAGTAAAAGTCACATTTGATATTCCACAAAGAAGATAACAAGTTTATGTATTTCACATTCTTAACAATCTGATGCAAAAAGTACATTAAACTAACTTGCAATTTATCAGTAATACCTTCATTTTTGGATCACTACTCAAGACAAAGAAACCCCCAAGGAAAATGAATAAGAAGAGAGGGAGGCTCATCACTCTCCACAAAGAGATTTTTCACCTCCTCCTGCACTTGAATTGGAAGAAGTCCCTTCATCCACCAAAACCACAACCAAGAGGGGAAGGAATTTTCATTTCCCTTCACCTTCTCCAGCATATGAGATCAGAATCAGGAATCCTTTTACTATATCATTAGCCCACAAGGAATTTGTTGAAGCAAAAGTCTTACACAAGGCTTCGGTTCCAAGGAAAGAGAAGGATAAAGGTAAAGGAATTGAGAATCATGTTGAGGTTATAGATAGAGCCTCTATTTAGTAGAAAGATAAATGTAAAGGCATTGAGAATCCTATTGAGGTTATCAACATCATCACTCCACCCAGTAATCCCACTTTCAAAATATTGATCAGACATCTCAGGGAGGCTAGGAAAGAAGTTGCTCGTTTGAAGGAAGAAAGTTTGATTGAGAGAAGAAAGATGAAAGAACTCATGAACATGTACAGTGAAACCCTTGATCTGGAAAGGTTTTCAGTAATAAGATCCCTGCCTCTACATAGGAAGCTTAAGATCCTGTACACACAAAAAAGAAGCTTTCAATCCCAAAATAAAAATCTCAAGGAGGAATTGCAACATTTCAAGGATGAACTGGCCGAGAGGAACTTAAATGTTCTGGTACAAGATGCAATAGAAAGAGATGAACCAACAGTTAAGAGGAGTACCCCTGCAAAAGACAAAGATGCTACTATGACAGAGGGAATTTCTCCTCCAACAAGGAGGAGTGTTAGATTGATGAATTAGTTGGGGGATGACAGATCCATTTTTGTGGGTGATCGCTTTTTGAAAAGTTTGAAATGATCAAGGAAGTATGATTTTTTCCACCTATACAGGAATATACAGGCTCCTAGTCCATCAGCTAAGTTTTTTGTGTTTTTGAAGGATTGATTTCATCACACAGAAAAAAAAACAGAGATTCCGTAGCACCATGGCGCTACAGAATCGTCTATACAGGATGTTCTTTAATTATGCTATCAAAGGTGCTACGAAATATCCTACCCAAAATCAACATGGCACTATGAAATATGTAGAACTATTTTATAGAGTCGCACTAAGGAAATTGCACAGTCATTACACAAGAGTGGTGCTACGAAATCTATAGAGTTATTTCAGGAGTGGCACTACAAAATCTGGAGAGTTATTTCAAGAGTGGCGCTAGGAAATCTGTAGAGTTATTTCAGGAGTGGCGCTACGAAATCTACAAAGCTATTACACATGAAGCGCTATGGAATCTACAGAGCTGTTTTGCAAAGGGTGCTACAAAATTGGATACCAAATGCACTACATAATGGCTCTATGAACTGGCACTTGCATTCAAAGTTTCATATTCATGACTCATTCCTGATTGTTGATGATGTGGAGAGAAGAAAGGATCACAGGTGGCAGCTTAGAAGCAACATACGACCACTGGAGGACACTTGGCACTGAAGAAGAATGCACCTTAGCTAGAGGACATGCCATTTAATTCTTGTTGGAGTGGTTTCCAACATGGATCCTGTTGGGGTCATATAATCATACGTAACTTGATTCTTCAATTTCTTATTTGGAGTTTCTCCCGTGATGACGACATCTTGTTTGTTGGGCTCGATTAATTCCATTTCCCCCTCCATCAATTTTTCTTGATCCTTCATCACCCTGCTGTATCCTTCATCCACCTTTGCGCCACTCACTCCCTTGTCCATTTATCCCATTGGCTACATCTCGACCACCACTCATCCCTGCATAAACAAACTTAGGATAAAAAATATTAGGTTAATAATAAATGGTTAGTGGCGTTTTCTAATGCTTATTAGCCTAATAAAGTTATTCTAATTAGATTATTTTAATAAGATAATTAATAATAAAATAATAATTAGATTAATTATTAATTAATTAATAATTAGTAATTATGTCATTTGTTTAAGTTAGTAAATAGGTTAATAATGTTAGTAATTAAATTAAGTGTAGTTAGGTTAGTATAAATATAAAAATATATAAAACAAAATTATAAAACATATAAATTAAAAAATAAAACAATAATAAAAAAACCATATATTAAAATAAAACATATAAACAATAATAAAAAAACATATATTAAATAAAACATATATGGTTAAGAACACGTGTTTCCTCGTAAGAGGTCACAAGTTCAAATCCAGAGGGGGGTAGGGTATGTATACCTCCGTAGACTTTACCAGTAAAATCATTTCCCCCTCCCCTTACGTCACTCCACCACTAGGGGGGTTCGAGTAAGTGGTATTGCCGAGGATGGGTGTCACCATATGGTTGTTACGAGGGAAAAACTCTCTATGGCCAAGGGTAAACCACAACAGACAAGTATGACTGCAAAAATTGACTCAATTCCAACATATTCTATACAAACTAATGTGTAATATAAGATAGAGGCCTACCTCGATCCAACGTTCGATGATGTTCCACCGTTGATCACTTTGACCCAAAGCTTTGTACGTGCAACAAGTTATTAAAAAACAAGAAGAGAAAGTATATAATGATAATGTAAAAGGGGTTAGCACATCAGATAGCATAATCCATTAATAAAAATTACAAACACACCCATGGATAATAATCATATATTTGCATGATACCAATAGGACGAGAAAGGAGTATTTCTATTAATAAATGATCACCAGAAGTGACAACATTACAGACTTCTGTGTCGGCATGGTTTGAAACCAAAAACCAAGTTCCTTCCNAGAGGCCTGCCTCGATCCAACGTTCGATGATGTTCCACCGTTGATCACTTTGACCCAAAGCTTTGTACGTGCAACAAGTTATTAAAAAACAAGAAGAGAAAGTATATAATGATAATGTAAAAGGGGTTAGCACATCGGATAGCATAATCCATTAATAAAAATTACAAACACACCCATGGATAATAATCATATATTTGCATGATACCAATAGGACGAGAAAGGAGTATTTCTATTAATAAATGATCACCAGAAGTGACAACATTACAGACTTCTGTGTCGGCATGGTTTGAAACCAAAAACCAAGTTCCTTCCAACTGGGTCTCCACCACTTCAATCCTCCACCAAAGGCAAGCTCATAGAAAAGAGACAATGAGGTTCTCTCAATAATAGGGAAAGAGCTTGGGGGATGAACACTGTGTTCAGACTTGAGGGACAAAGGCATGTAGACTCAATATGAAATAATTTCTCCAGAGTAACTTTTCTCTTAAAGTTGAATACTTTTTCCTCTTTTCCATAGCTCAAAATTGTGCTCTTATACCCTTCAAAATGCAACTGAAGGGCTGAGTCAGAACGTTTCCAGTTTATGGAAGGCCAAGGATCAGAGACCTCCTGTCGTGACATGGAAACCCGAATTCATTTTTGTATTTTCTGGCACAAATCCTAATGTACATGGGATGTAGTGGAGAAGCCTGTGTATATGCATTCTGTATAGTAGATAGGGCGCATATATGTTGAAAAAAATGTATTTTTAGCTCTGGATTCATCAAAAAAGGGATGGCAAGTCTGCATAGGGAAATGGAAAAAGGCCCTTTGTGCAAGATAGCTATGGTGAGGAAAATCTTGCTATAACAATGGTGAACTTAGACCCCCCCCTCCCAATACAATTTACCACCTTAGGGGGGTCTAAAAACCACCTTCCCCTCTGCAAAACCGCACTCCCAAATTCAAAAAACCATTTTTTTCACCAGTTTGACCAGTTCGTTTTCGAGAGTGATTCCGGGAAAACGGAGATGAATTTTCAAAATATGAGAGAGTTTTTTGTTTAGTACGATATTAAGAACAAAAAACTCTCCCATAATTTACACAGGTGTCATAAGTGGGAGAATCAAATCCATCTTTGATCCCTATTTTCTAGGCTTCCATTTTTTCCTGTTTCAATCATGATTTTGCAGGAGCTGTTTCGACAATATGGAGATGAATTTGGAAAAACTGAAAGAGGGTTTTGTCTAGAAAATTCTCATATACAATAAAATATTTTATTTTATACACAGGTGTCACCGTTGAGGAGAAACAAATGTTTGAAATGTACCCCTATTCTTAGAAGATTCGACCCAGATTTCAGTTCAGATCTTTTAGGGATTTACTTGCTATTTTCAACCAGAATGATTGAATTTGATCTCCCGAGCCTAAGGATTGTATTTATTATTTATATTTATGTTTGTAATAGAGTAAGAGGAGAGTAGGATTAGAGAAGAAATAGTACCAGTGCTGTGATGTAAGCTCACAGTGAGCATGCTCTTTATATCCAAACAATAAATAAAAAAACTGTAGGATTCTTGTGTTAAACACCCTAGTGATGTGTACTTTATTTATGTAAATGTTTTCCATATTTACACAATCAATTTTCTTTCTGAATTATTCAATAGAGAAAAGAAGAACATAATTCGTTGGAATATACACTCTATTTCTTGACTTTGGATAATTTAAATGTTTTCCTCTGATAGACAGATGGGGAATTCTTAACTGCTTCCCATCTAAATATTCATTTGTTTCATATCTCTTATTCTTCTTTCCATTTAAAGCTTAAGATCCAATGTTTTAGCTACCTAGCTCTGTAGTTTCATCTTACGAAAAAGGATTTGAATAGTTTGTTGTTGTGACTCCATTTCCCAATAGTCTCCCTTCTCGCTCCTTACTCCATTTCTCTCAATCAAAACCCTATACAATTATACCTAGCCTAATATCTTCCCTACAAAAGATAAATTAGATAGATAGATCCCTCTCTGGGTCTTGGAGGGATAGATCGTGGACTCCAAATAGGTTTGTGGTTACCCTTGCCGATTTCCTCCTCAGCTTGGGAAATTATAGGGTGATAACAGATCCTAAATTGTAGCAGCTTGTTAAGAGTTGTTAGCACAGGTGTTAGAATTTTAGTTGTTTTGGAGAATACTAGGATAGGAAGGCAAGATCACACCTCTAGTTTTTTCCTTTCCTCTTTTGATTATAAATACATCTTCTAAATTATTAGAGAGGTTCGAATGGTCGATCAGGGCTCCCTGATTGTAATATTTTGACTAAGTAAGTTGTTCTCTGGTTGTGTATTGGAATTTAAACATTTTGATTAATAGAAGTCAATTTCCTTTTATATAATCTTGTTGCCTCTTATATTGAAATAATCATGATTGGATGATCCATATGAGATGTCATGGTTGTGTTATTATGAATGTTTGATTATAATATTTCTATGAATGTTTTTCAATCTTCTTAAACTTTGAGTTCAAGAAGTTTTTGTGACTAAGTTTTTCTTCCCTTGGTTGCATGAAGACCTAATGTCAATAACAGACCTTTACACCTTCCTCAGTAAGTCTTCCTTCTATTCACTTTTACCCCAAACCACTGACTGAAGTTAATAAAGACCTCATTTTCTTATGCATGCTAGCCCAAATTTCTGAGTTAAAACATTCTTATTCCAAGTTTTGTTCATTTGACCTTTAATCACTCATTTACATTTATAAATATTTTGATGGGTACTTGGCTTACCCTATTGCAATCTAAGGGTGATTCTCAGTGCTAACATTATTGATGTCGTTTCTAGGGAATGAATTGAAGACGTTTTTCTGGGATTGAATGACAAAGAAACATTACTTCTAAAGGTGTGTTAGAGATTAGTACTTTGAAGATTGCAACCTGCACTTGGTGACTCCACTGTTTCAGTTGTGGCTCCCAAAGGCAGACACACGAGGTATACTCCACATATACCTCTAGAAACAACTGAAGCTAACCCAAAGAATATTATCAAGAAAGGAAAATCTTCTCAAGAAGGCTTTTCATCTACTATACCAGGTACTTCTAGTCATTCACGTGATTCTACTTTTAAAACTCTAGTAGCCTTATCTAATCCTCCTTTTTTACCTTCTACTGAAGTTTCTAGAAGTTTGGATTTTGAAAATTTCCCTATTGAATATTCATCTTTTATCCCCCAAGTCAAAGAAGAAATTTTTGAAAACCTTTTTTCTCTTGAGGTTGTAAATTGGTTCGGACTTGAGAGTCTTGAAGATTTTCCTACTTTGGGCCTTCCCACTCCTCCTTCTATCAAAGTTACCGGGACTAAAATATAGGAAACCTCTTTTCCCTTGGACCCTATACCATCTTCCCCCAAGACTCAAACTCTTCCTCTGAAAACTGAAACCTCTCCATCCAAGTTTCCTCTTGTCCCAAAAACCCAGACTATATTTGCAGCTGTCAAAATTCCATCTCCCCATTGTTCCCCTACAGTTCACAACCAAATGGAAGGTGCTAATATTCCTACAAATATGATGGATTCCATAGTGGCTACTAGGTATGCCCCTCTTATTTTACCTCAGCCTATGAATTCTCTCCCAGTTGGAGACTACCTTAAGTACATGCCCAAGTTTACTGGGGAGGAAGACACAACTGCAAAAGAACACCTTACAACTTTTTATAGTTATGCAGATAATCTTAACATTGAAAATGAAGATGTATGGATGAGAGTATTTGTATTGAGCCTTGATGGTGAGGCTAGAAAATGGTTTAGGGGTTTGACTCCTAGATCTATCGCTAGGATTGAAGATTTGGATGATGCCTTCTTGAGGCACTAGGGGATAAAAAGGATTTCCTTTATTATATTACAGAATTTGGATCACTTAAGAGGAAATAAGGGGAATATGTTTCTGACTTCTCAAAGAGATTCAATAAAGTGTACAAAAATATTCCCACTGAAACAAAGCCTATAGAAACCTCTGCCAATATTACCTCTGCCAGTGATATTCACCCTGAGTTCTGCCTCCTGTTGATAGAAATAAGATCTACCTCTTAAGATCATATGAAAGATGCAACCTTAGAAGTGGAATCTAATATATTGGAAGCTGACAACATTTGGGAAAAGTCTGATAAGGATAGAAGGAAAGGTAGGGATGAAGATTCAACCTATGAATCCTCTGTTGTCCACCCTCAGATTGATGAACTTACAAAATTTCTAAAATTACTTTCTACTAAAATGGAAAAGTTGAAACTTGAAGGAAAACAGAACTATAGAAACACACATAATGCTGACAATAGAGGTAATTTCAGAAGACCAAATAATTCCCCTTAGGTCCTCCAAAGAGATCCAAGAAATACAAATAGGGATGATCAAAAAGTTAAAACCTCTCTCCAAAACAACCTTATTGCTGATGAAGAAGGAGAGGATGAAGAAATTGATCGTGAAATCCATTGTCTTGGTGACATCTCTTCATCTCCTCATTTGACTCAATCTGTATATGAAGGGTCTCTCATTGATATTCAATTAAATTAATTGAGTAAAGGAGAAAAAAACAAATTACAATCCTAATATATACAACCTAAGGTCCAAAAAGAAAGAGGGAAAGACTAACACTTCCGATCAAACCACTAAAACATAAAATTCTGATAAGGTTGTAACAACTAGTAGCAAAGGAAAGGATGTACAAAGCCCTCAAACATTGGTTAAGAGCCCTGCACCAGAAATTAAAGAAATTTTGAAATCCCCATCCTCCTTTAGCTTTGAAAATGAAATTCAAAAGATCAAAATCCATGTACCTTTTTTGGAGCTGATTAAGAATGAGGAATTTAAAAGATACCTTTATAAAATGTTGCAGCCTGAGCCTTCTTCTAGTTCCACAGATTCATTTAACCTTGAAGATGAAAAACCAATAGTCATCCTAGGACCTTTGGTATAGGATAAAGATGATTCTTCCCCTCCTTTATATACTTCATTAAAAATTCATGAAAAAGTGTCACACAACTACTTGATGGCCTTAGGGGCATCTCACAATATCATGCCTAAAACAATCATGGATGAGATTGGGTTGGAAATTACAAAAACCTACCATGAATTATACTATTTTGACTCTAGGAAAGTGAAGTGTCTTGGGGTTATCAAAGATCTGGTTGTGACCTTGTTTTAGTTTCCACTGAAAAGTGTGGTCATGGATATTGTGATGGTTGATGTTCCCCCTAAGTTTGGGACACTCTTGTCAAGATATTTTTAACAAAAATACTAGGGGGAACCTTGCAGATGGACCTTTCATATGCCACCATTTTTGTGTTTGGAGGAGAACATAGAAGGCTTTACAGGGAGGCTCAGTTAGCCTACATCATCAGTGATTAAGCAAATCCTACCAACCATCCTATTTTTGCACTTGATAGTGATTTAGGATCCAGTATATTACAGCTCACGGATGCTCCTCAAACTCCTATTCAAATAATAAAATAATCCATTGCCTCTTGTGAAGAGTCTCCTCCTAATACCTCTGTTTGGGAGATGTTTTTTGATGGGGCTTCTTCTAAAGAAGGCGCTGGTGCTGGGGTAGTCTTTATATCCCCTACTCAAGAGATCAATTCTTTATCCTACAAGATTGAATTTGAAACTACAAACAATGTGGCAGAATATGAGGCTCTTGTTTTGGGTTTGAGGGCTACCAAAGACATGAGGATTGAAGAGCTATAAGTGTTTGGAGATGCTGAATTAATTGTTCATCAAATCAAAAGTCTGTATCAAGCTAAACACCCTAGTTTAAGGACTTATAGAATTGAAGTTTGGGATCTTGTTGATAGTTTCTTGTTAACTTTTAATATCTCATTTGTTCCAAGAGAGGAGAACACTATGAAAGATTCCTTAGTTATTTCAACAAGTAATTTCAGAGTTCCTTTGCCCCCTAAACTCAAATATGATGTGGAAGTGAAGTATAGACCCTCTATACCTGACAATGTCAAACATTGGAAGGTTTTTGAGGATGATCTTGAGAGAAAAATATTTCTTGAGACTGTGGATGAGTTTTCTGCCTTACATATTGATCAAGATCATGATACTAAAAAAATCCCTCATGGTGATGTTTTTCTGAATAAAATTGTTGACCATCATATTGTTCAGTTGCCCAATAACCATATTCCAAAAGGACTGGTTACTTTGGAGAGATTGTTCGATAGAAATGATGTTGTTGTAAAGGTTAAAGGTTCAACTGAAAATGATGATGTGACTGAATTCAATTTAGGTACAGAGGAGGAGCCAAAATATGTTAAGTTGTCTAGCATCTTTTCAAAAGAACGAAGGGCTGAATATGTTAAGCTCTTAAAATATTTTTCTGATGTGTTTTCCTAGAAATATGAATATTTGAGAACATATGACACAAGCATCATTGAACATAAGATCACTTTGAAGGAGGAGACCAAGCCATTTAGGCAGAAACTCAGACAGATAAATCCTATGCTGCTTCCTATTATGGAAAAGGAAGTAAAAAATATTTTGGATGCCAAGATCATCACTCCTTTGAGATACTCTGAATGGGTAGCTAACTTGGTCCCAGTGAGAAATAAGAATGGGGAAATCAGACTATGTGTCGACTTCAAAAATTTTAATAGAAGCTCCAAGAAAGATAATTACCCCTTACCAAATATGCAGCACATTTTGCAGAGGGTGACAGGTTCATCTAGGATGTCTATGATTACTAGCCTTTATGGCTACAATCAGATCTCTGTCTTTCCTAAAGACAGAGAGAAGACAACCTTCACTACTCCTTGGGGCACATTCATGTATGCCAAGTTTCCCTTTGGATTGATGAATGCAGGAGCGACCTTTCAACAAGCAATGGATATTGTGTTTATTGGGGAGAAGGACAAGTTTGTAGTCATCTATTTAGATGACATTACAATGTTCTCACAATCTGATAAAGAACAATATCATCATTTGAAAAGGGTCTTATTGAAGTCCATAAAGTTTGGTCTCTCTTTCAATCCTAAGAAGTCTTTGTTTTCTATGAAGGAGGGGAATTTGTTGGGGCACATTGTATCAATAGAAGGGGTAATAATTGATTCAAGCAGAGTAGAAGCCAATCAGACTTTGTCTCTCCCTATATCCAAGAAAAAAGTTCAGTCTTTCTTGGGGAAAATCAATTTTCTAAGAAGGTTCATTTCAAATTTTGTTGAATTGGTAAAGTACATTACAACCATGCTTAGGAAAGGAAATGAGGTCAAATGGACTACTGAGTATTGAGATTCTTTTGATCAAATAAAAAATGATTTGACTGAAGCACCTATGCTCATCAACTCTGACTACTCTAACGATTTTATGATATTTTCCTTTGCTTCATTTGACACAGTAGTTGTTGTTTTATTGAAGAAAAATGCAGAAGGGTTATAACAAACTATTGCCTTTTTCAGCAGGGCATTGTAGGATGCATAAATTAAATATGATATCATGGAAAAGCATGCTTATTCTTTGGTCAAATCCCTCAAGGATTTCAGAGTATATGTTCTGCATTCAAATATTTTTGCATATGTCCCTTCAGCCTCAGTGAAAGAGATACTTATCCATCCTGACATAGATGGGAGAAGAAGCAAATGGATTGCTAAAATTATGGAATTTGACCTTGAAATAAAGCCCACTAAATTGGTGAAAGGCCAAGGTTTAGCTAGGTTGATGTCTGAATCAAATTGCAAAGCTTTGGAGGTTAATTGCATAAACATAAACTTAGAAAATCAGCAAGCTGAGTTGGTTGATAGAGGTTATCATGTCAACCCAAACTTGGTAGAATGCACTTGGTATAAGGACAACATATATTTTCTGCAGAAGTTGCAACCTCTTGATGGTTTGGAAAAGAACAAGGTAAGATCTTTGAAGCTTTAAGTAATCAAATATTGTCTTATTGACCAAGTTTTGTATTGGAAAAATCCTCTAGGAGTGATTTTGAGATGTATAGACCCACAGGAGACCCAAAAGGTCATGACTAATTTTCATGACAGTTTATGTGGGGGCCATCACTACTAAAGAACCAAAACCTATAAAATCCTCAGAGCTGGGTATTTTTTTCCTAGCCTTTTTACTGATGTTTGTGCAAAGATTAGATCTTGTGTCAAATTCCAAAAGTTTTATGGAAAGAAGCAACTCAAATATTTTCCATTGAATCATGTGGTAGCTTCAGGACCTTTTCAGCAGTGGGGTCTAGACTTCATTGGGGAAATCCATCCCACTTAAAGTGGTCAACATAGGTGGATTTTGAATGCCACTGATTACTTCACCAAGTGGATAGAATCCATTCCTACTAGGAATGCCTCCCACAACATAATAATTAGTTTTCTTGAGGATATCATGTCAAGATTTGGTAGTCCAAGCAAAATTGTTACTGATAATGTTTCATCTTTCAATGCTTAACCTTTGATCAAGTTTTGTGAACAATATGGTATTACATTGGTTCATTATAATCCTTACTACCCCCAAGGGAATGGATTGGCAGAATCCTCTAACAAGAGCCTTATAAATATCATCAAGAGATTGTTAGAAGACAACAAGAAATCATGGGACTCAAAACTGAAATTTGCTTTGTAGGCTGATAGAGTTACAACAAATAGGTCACTTGGTGTCTCTCCTTTTCATATTATGTAAGGGTTTGAGGCTATCTTTCCTACTCATCTTTCCATATTCATGGAACCAGGACTACCAAGGAGAACCTGATGATATGGTGAGAAGGATACAACAACTGGTATAAGTGCAACAAACTAGGGAGAAGCTACTGGACAAAGCACAGGACCATAAATAGAAGATCAAGCAAGCCTTTGACAAGAATGTAAGAAAATAAGATTTACATCTGGGAGATCTAGTGCTCAATTTGGATGCACCCAAGAAAGACAAAGGAAAACATGGTAAATTTGAAGCCTTGTGGATTGGTCCCTTCAAGATTTCTGAGGTATTTTCAAATAACACTTATAAGTTGCAGAATTTGGAGGATTCCGAAGTTTTTGGTGGCCCTATCAATGGGCACTTTCTGAAAAATTATTTTTCTTAAGCCATGAGTGGCTTTCCATTCATTGTAAATATCATTTTTTTGGTTTTATTTCTGATTGAATAAGTGACCCCATAGCCCTAGGATAAGACACTGATGTTGCTTGTTCTTGGAAGCTCACATGGAGCATGCCATCCCATATGGAGCCAATGTTATCACATGAAGTTTTCATGGGTCTTTTGTCCCTTAGGTTTTAATTTTTATCCTTTAGTCTTTAGGTTTTCTTGATTTTTCTCTTTGTGATTTGCTTAAGTTAGTCTAAACAAATAAAGACTTGGGTTTTGGTTCACTTTTTGTCCCACACATACGATTTTAGCCTAGGTTCTTTTTATGGTTCATGTCTTTGACTCACCTTTTGAATTGACCCGAACCATTATCGACCCCATGATCCCAAATACCTGACAAATCACTCCTTCCACTCATACTCTTTATCCTTTCCATGTTGTCCCTATGTCCTTTAAGGGGGTCAAATCAAATTTTGAAAAGGGTGCTCCCAACTCACTTTACCATAATCAGCCGATGTCATATCTCCCATTGTTTTTAGCGCCCTTGTTTTTAAAAGGAATATTTGATATTTGGTCATTTATGAGCTTACTAACGGTTTATCAAATCAAAATTTTCCTCCTAAGATCGACGATGCTGAAATCAGTAGTTTAAACAAAGTTGTAGATTGTGCTATGGGATAGACTATTAGAGATGATTTGGAGGCTGAGGTGGATGTAAAAGTTCCATATCTTGTTGTAGATCTTCCATCATCATCCATAACCTCCAGAAAGTTGCTACCAAAACTACGCTACAAATCCCCTGTCTCAGTGTTGATTTTCCCTTGTATTTGTTAGTGTCATTTTCTGTATTCACAAGATCCATGCATTAACCTCCTTTATTCACCATGTCATCCTTCATTTTATCTCAAAATATGCTAGGAGTAAGGAGAATAGTAGTCCCTACCCTTTAAAGCTTTGATGACCATTGTATGGTGGCATAAAACTGAGAAGTACATCCCTACATACCTTTTCTTAGATTTTCTTTCTCTCATTTTTAAAAGAAAATCCATCAGACCAGTCTATTGTTAATTCAAAGTGAGTTGGAGGAAAATCCTTGAGAGAGAAACCATTAGCCACTGTCAATTCTCATAGATATTTTCCTCTATTTGGTTCCTTTACCCCTCATTACATCACAAACTTTGATCCCCTGTTTATATCCATGGAGACATCTCAAAGGAAGAAGTCTCACAAGGGAGGGAGTGTGGTTAGGAATAAACCTTCTGACATGCACATGTTTGATGTTGAGCCAATGGTCAGGGAGGTTTTCCAAAGAGTTGGTTGCCTCTCTTTTTTCCAAAACATGCAGAGGGGACACCCTGAAGTAGCAAGGCAGTTTCCATTAGACTTTGATGGAATTAAGACCAAGGTGGTAAACCTTGATTTTGAGGTATCTGAGGCCTCTATTGTAGCAGCCACTGAGATACCTAATACTGGTGAGAGGTGGTTCAAATCCATGATCCTCAATGCTACTTTTTCCAAGGACTTCCTCAAACCAGACTATTAGAAAGACAATTTGTCTAAGGGAGTGCCTAGGATCCACCTAGTTGAAGGATTTGATAAAATGTTGAATATCATCCAAAGATATTTTACATGTGGGAAGGTTTAACATGATATATCAATATCATATAAGACTCTTGCTGAATTTCACTAGTAAGGATTCAATGGATATCCCTTTTCATCTATTGAGGAGTATGGGAAATATGTATGATAGATTCCAAGTCAAGTCCAAGGCTGTGGACACTAGTTTCCTCCACTCTGGATTGATCAGGATGCTGGTGATGGAAGAGTTGAAGAAAAGGAACATTCCTTGGGAGAAGTTCATTGTCTCTACCCATATGCATCTAGATATATCCTCTACCCCTCAATAAAGGATGCATATCCCTTTTCCATCTAGAGTTTTTCCCCAACAAGAACAAGCACGAAGAGAGAAAGAAAATCCACTACTCAATACAAATAAACCCCCAAGGAAATTGAATAAGGAGGGAGGTTCATCACTCTCGACAAAGAGATGTTTTACCTCCTCCTGCACCTGAATTGGAAGAATTCCATTGATCCACCAAAACCATAGCCAAGAGGGGAAGGAATTTTCATTTCCCTTCACTTTCTGCAGTATATAAGATCAGAATCAGGAAGCCTTTTACTGGATCATCAACCCACAAGGAAGCTATTGAAGAATAAGTCTTACACAAGGCTTCAGTTTCAAGGAAAGAGAAAGATAAAGGTAAAGGCATTGAGAAGTCTATTGAGGTTATAGACATAGCCTCTATTCAACAAAAATATAAAGGTAAAGGCATTGAGAATCTTGTTGAGGTTATCAACATCATCACTCCACCCAGTAATCCCACTTTCAAAATATTGATCAGACAACTCAGGGAGGCTAGGAAAGAAGTTTCTCATTTGAAGGAAGATATTTTGACTGAGAGAAGAAAGATGAAGGAAATCATGGAAATTTATAGTGAAACCCTTGATCTGGAAAGGTTTTCAACAAGAAGAGCCCTGCCTCTTCATAGGAATCTTAAGACCCTGTACACACAAAACATAAGCTTTAAGTCCCAAAACAGAAAGATCAAGGAGGAATTGCAACATTTCAAGGATGAATTGGCCCAAAGGAACTTAAATGTTCTGGTACAAGCTGCAATAGAAAGAGATGAACCAACATTTAAGAGGAGTACCCCTACAAAATAAAAACATGCTGCTATGACAGAAGGAAGTTCTCCTCCAACAAGGAGGAGGGATATATTGATGAAGTAGTTGGGTGATGACAGATCCATTTTGTGGGTGATATCTTTTTGAAAAGATTGAAATGATCAAGTAAGTATGATTTTTTCCACCTATACATGAATCTACAAGATCCTAGTCCATCAACTAAGATTTTTGTGTTTTTGAAGGATTGATTTCATCACACAAAAAAAAAATAGAGATTTTGTAGCGCCATGGCACTATAGAATCGTCTATATAGGATGTTTTGCAATTGTGCTATCAAAGGCGCTTATTGGCATAGGGGAAGACCCAGGGTTCAACTCTAACAGTGCACCAAAAATCCCTAATGATTGGTCCTTTCGACAACACCTACGAAGCAGATGCAGTCTCACCCGAAGTAGCAATAGGGGGTTGCAGGACACAAGTGTCTACAAATAGAGGAAATAAAAAGTGGATCTAAAACAATAGCAACATAACAACTAGATATCATTTACCAAATTAAACCTACTTCACACAGATATATATCAGATCTAACACATTGATGAAATAAGAGAATAATGAGAAGGCAAAGAACACAACATCAATCACACGTAACACCAAATATACGTGTTTCTTGATATTATATAAAACATATAGTTCTATCTGTGCTCTTAGCTTACATATATCTCTCTTTTTCACTCTCTCTTTCTCTCCCCTCCCTGCACACCTAGTTGCAGGGTTGATCTTCGCACCCATATGAAGATCTTACAATACTAGAAGGCTCTCACACTTGACACTTCCCTCTCACACAAAAACACTCATTCACTATCACAACACAAATCTAGCCAACGACGAACCCCTCTTCTCCCATTTAGGTTCTTCTTTATACATTACAATATCTCTCAAACATCCTTAGGTCGAAACCTAGGTGTCAAAACCCTAAATACCAAAACCCTAGGTTTCTGAAACCCTAGGTCAACTTGACCCATATTTTTCGGGCTTTGCCAACTGTCTTTCCATCTTTCCCATGAGGTACTCCAAAGCATCCATTAGTGGATTTTTTCACTTGCCGAGTTTTCCACGATCCATCTTCCTTGTTGATCTATTCTCCTCGGTCTTCTTGTCCAATGACTTATTTTCCCTTAATTCGCTCCTTCTTTTCTGCTTCTTTAACCACTTCGACCTGATTTCAATTAATGTGTCTTCCGCGCAGTTCACATTTCATCTTTTCTCTTCCTTTTTCTTCTCTTTCTTTCTTAATCCATACCCAAGGCCCAATGGGCCCACAACACTCATCTGTGACTTGTCCCAAGGCAATTTAGATCTGAACCTTCCATTTCACTTTGACTTCAGAATGCACAATGTAGCCTGTGATTTCTTCTCTGTTCCTCCCCACTGTGTGTAAAATGTATTTTCTGTGTATGGTACCTAGTTTTAACTGCACCTGGTTCCTAGACCCTTCTTATTCCACTTTTACTGAGAGCTACAAGGCAACTAGTTGTCATAGTACAATTTCAACTGGCTCCCATTCACCAATCCTTCCTTCCATTCGCCATTCAAAGTCTTCAACTGTACAACTCCTCCTTTTGTAACATAGGAAACCTCATATGTCCCCAACCAATGTCTCCTGAACTTCCTTGGATTCTTCATAAACTTGCTATCATAAACCAATACCATATCTCTCTTGATGCATTTGTCATGGTATGCCTTCTCTCGTTCCTTCTGTATCTGTTGATGGAATCCTGCATTAAATCTGTCTTCCTCTCGATCTACCAACTACGCAAGTTTGTTTTGAACAAGGCCAATGTCATCCATATCTATGAATGATGCAATTATTAGGCTAGGAACTAAATATTCCATAATCACTACTGCTTCTAGACCATAAACCAACTTGAATGGGGTTTGCCTTCTCAGCTTCTTACAAGTGGTTCTATAGGCCCATAACACTACTGGTAATCGAAAATCCCAATCATCTTTGTTCACACTGCAAATATTCATCAATGTTGTCTCTAGGATCTTATTGAATGCTTCAACTGTACCATTCGCTTGAGGGTGGTATGGAGTGCTCTTCTAGCGATGAACTTCAAATTCATAAGTCAAGGATTCAATAATCTTATTAATAAAATGTGTACCTTTATTGCTCATAGGGATCTTCGGGCATCCAAACTTGGTTATGATATCATCAAATATAAATCACGCAGTTGTAGTTGCACTACAATCCTTGACTGCTCTTGCTTCTGCCCATCTGGTCAAATATTTTATCACAGTGATTATGTATCGAGCTCATGTTCACTTTCTTGGTGGGTTGATAGGTCCCATGAAATTAATGGCCCCTTTCTCAAATGCCTGTAAGGTTATCTGGGGTGCTAAAGGCATCTCATCTCTTCTGTAAGGTTTCCCAACTCTTTGGCATACATCACAGGCTCTGTACTATTCCTTAGAATCTCTGTGTAAAGTGGGCCACTAGAGGCCAGCTCTAAGAACCTTTTGCGTTGTTGATTTTCTTGCATAGTGTCCTCCTCCGATGCCTTCATGTGATTCTGCTAGAATTAGTGGTCTTTCTGCCTCCATAAAAAATCTCCTCAAGATCTCATAAGGTCCCATCTTATATAGCTGTCCAGCTATAAGTGAAAAATATACAGCACGAACTACCAGTTGTTTCTTCTGAATTAATGTACATTCACGAGGTGCCATTAATATAGACATGAACTGAACTATCTCGGTGAAGTGATCATCAACCTTCCTGATGGATAGCAACTGTGCATCTAGTAGTGTATCCTCCAAAATAGTAGGTTCATCTCCATGTTCTAACATGGACAAGTGGTCATGTCCCTTGCTCATTCTCCCTGGCTTGACCACGATTTCAAAATCATATTCTTGAAATAGCAGGAGCCATTTTCATATCCTTCCACCCAACACTAGCTTGTTGACTAGGTATTTCAACGTAGAGTGATCAGTGAACATCTTAAAATTTCCTCCCAACAAGTAGTGACAAAACTTCTACAGCGCATACACCATGGCTAATCCTTCTCTTTCAGTGGTAGTGTAATTTATCTTAGCTATTGAGAGATTCCTACTAGAAAAGGCTAACAGATGGTCAATATCTCCTACTCCTGGTTGTGCTATCACTACTCCTAATGCAATATATGATGCATCAACATGCGCATGAAATTCCTTACTCTAATATGGAAAAACCAAAATAGGCATAGTAACCATTTTCTATTTCAGTGTGTCGAAGCTCTGTTGGCATTCTTCTGTCCATTGAAACTGACAATATTTCTTCAAAATATTATCCATGGGTGTTGTAATCTATGCATAGCCCTTTATTAACTTCCTGTAGTATCCAGTATGTCCCAGTGCAGTGCGCAATTGTCTAATCGAGGTAGGAGGGGGTAGATCAACAATAATGGAAATCTTGGAAGGATCTACCAGCAACCCCTCCTTACACACAATATGGCCTAGCATCACTCCAAAGGATGTCACGAAAATGAATTTCTTCAGGTTCAGGGAAATCTGAAGTTAACTGCACTTATCCAACATTAGTCTTAAACTTTCAATATGATTTTGCAATAAACTAAAAATAGTCCAATCATCAAAATATGCTTCCAGAAATTTATGTAGAAACTCCTTGAATGCTTCGACCACCACCCTAGAAAAGATGGCTGGTGAATTCTTCAATCCAAAAGGCATCACTGTGTATTGGTAGGATCCCCATTTTGTTGCAACTGTGGTCTTATGGCAGTCTTCTTTGGAAATCCTAATCTGGTGATAACCTAAAAATCCATCTGTGAAGGAGTAAACTTCCTGTCCTCCCACATTATCTAACACTTTGTCAGTAAACAGTGTAGGGAATGGATCATGTAAACAAGCATCATTCAATTTCCTCAAGTCTACAGAGATTTTGATCTCTCCTTTCTTCTTATATTGAACCACCATAGGGCTAATCCATTATGACTCTTCAACAAGTTCTATTATTCCTGCTTCCAACATTCTGTCTAATTCAATATTGACTTTCTGCTTATATTTGGGATTCAGTCTGTAGGGTCTTTGTTTGACTAGCCTTGCATCTGGTTTGAAGGGGATCTTCATTTATCCCATGGGCCCTTTAATTCCCTTCATGTTAGTGAACTTGGTTGGAAACAAGCCCTGATATTCATGCAGTAATTCTGTGATCTTATCAATAGTGGCATCATCCCAATAATCTCCAACGTTGGCCAGCTTAGGTGCTTGCTCTGTCCCAATATTAACTTTCTTGATTTTAATTGGCTATCCACTAAAAGGTATTTCGATGCCCAGTCCTTCTATGTCTCTTTGTCCTTCTATTTATGCAATTTTCGCATTCCTAATATCATCATCTTCATCAACATTGATAATGTAACAACCTTGTAATTTCTGAAAAGGTGCAGTCTATTCATCCTCATCTTTCTCAACAGGGAGTTTAGGTGCCTCCACAAATAATTTTTGTCTTACAACTTGTAAAGGTTGATCTACCGTAGGACACTGATTTTCAAATAAAAATGTAGCTACAAAATTATGAGTCATACCTTGCCAATCTGCAGTGGTGAGGCGTAGTTCCGCTTAAAGGTACTAGTTTATAGGGGTTGTGTCCAAAGTGTTAATGAATTTATGCACCCACTTCTCTTGATGGATTTTTCTCCAGGCTTCCTCACAACTTCGCACATTGTCCTTCGGAAATATTTGGCCTGTGTATCTAACTTCACACCCTTCTACTTGGTTTGAGAGTTGCACTGTCAGCAAATTGCGACATTGCACCCAGTCTACGATGTTCTTCTTGTGTGTCCCCCACCATCTTGCTGACATTTCTTTAAAGGCCTCATCCAATTCCAACAGTATCTTCTATACTGGTACAATTTCTTCAAATTACATTAAGAAGGTTTCCAAATGGTTTAAACCATCAAATGTGGGCAAATTACTGACTTCTATGCCAATACAACAAACTTCTCTGGTCAATCTAGCACATCTCCATGCATAAAATTCATACATTTTGTTCTGCTAGTTATCTAGTGCTTCTTCCGAATCTAATGAACATGCATTGTCACTTTGCCAGCTTAAATTTCCATCTGTTGTAGGATTAATGTAATCCTGTTGTCTTGCTGTCAATTTGTATATATTCTCTAGCTCGTATGCACGGTCTTCTTCTTTGATGGGCTTTGTGTATCTGTGACCTTCATCAGTATCTAGAGGTGAAATGACCCTAAGGTCATCACCTTCAAATTTTATTCTTATTTTCTTTAAGTCAACCATAATAGAATTATTGAAAGCCCAATCAATTCCTAACAACGCATGATAAGGAAAACTATCATCAACTATCTCAATTACTTCAAAGTCTACAAATGTGCTAACCCTGTCGATGTCCACAGGGACATGCTCCAGCCTTCCGAAGGGGCTTATTGCCTGTTGATTATCCATCCTGAGTCTGATAGGGGAATAAATCAACTTAGGTTACTGTGATTCTGACTTGGGTTTCTTGAATTCAATAATCAACGCAGTCTTAATGGCATTCAGTGGTTTCGACTGTGTAACTCCTTGGACAAATTTCATGTACCATCTCATTGCACGGTCTCTTAGGGTAGTACTAAACTGATCTCTCTTAACTTCTTCATCATTGAAATTCTTAATACTCCATATGGCTTCGCATAGAAACCAATGCTGATCAGGATATTCAGATCCATCTTCCCTAAAGGTGGGTAACCTCATCTCATCTTCCATAGATCTTCCTAGGTTTCCTGACTAAGTATGTACTGAACTTCTTATAACAATGCTCTGAGTGCTCTGATAACTCTAAACACTTTGGTTACTTAATGTTGCTAAAACAACAAGAGGAGTAATAGTACTTACTTCGGTAGTCGACGCAGTTCCTGAAGTTTCTGATTCTTCTTAGCAAGGTTCTTCAGTCTTCCCTTCCTCTGCCCGAGTGGACTCTGAATGTTCTTCGTTCAATAACTCTTCTTCTTCTCCACTATAAAACCCTTTGTCCCATGCTAGTGGTTCATGATTCTGTTCAAACAATTTCACTAGAGGAACTTCTCTTATGGTTCTCCCACTGCGCGTATGTCCAACTGTTGTGTCGCTATCGTTGTCTAAATTCTTGAACATTGGATTTTCAATCTGACCAACTACTATATCTTCAAGATGTTCTTCTCATGCAATAACATCTTGATATTCAACTTTAAAAAGTGTAAAAAGTTTCCTCTCGACCCCTTAAAGAAATATCTCTCTACTTGGCTATATGACTTTACTCTGTCTATAGAAAACTTGGTGATGTACCCTCCAATGGTGCTATCAAACTAGTGATCTACTGCTCTTGACACAACGTTATCAACTCTCTTGAAATTTTTGATCAGCGTCGATGTCCAAACCACATATGGTCTAGATTTGACTTCAAACTAGGTATCTTCCAACCTGGATAACCACTCATATAACTCCTTATGAATTTTTCCAAAGAAAATATCATGTATATCGGTAAAGATATACTTTCCCAACCAATCTTTTGTGCTAAGATCATGGTTCTTGTTCTGGGCTTCCGCAAAGTCCTTTTCTTCCTCTTCTGTCCACTTTTGAATCTCTGTCTTTGATGGAAACCACCTTTACATTCCCTCAAGAAGATCCCGGTCCCGAAAACAGAACCATTTGTTGGCACATGGGAAGACCCAGGGTTCAACTCTAACAACGCACCAACAAGCCCTAACTACTGACCCTTTCATCAACACCTATGAAGTAGATTCCATCTCACCCAAAGTAGCAATAGGTGGTTGCAGGACACATGTGTCTACAACCATAGGAAATACAAAGTGGATCTAAAACAATAGAAACACAACAACTAGATATCATTTACCAACTTAAACCTACTTCACATAACTATATCTCAGATCTAACACAATGATGCAATAAGATAATAATCATAAGGCAAAGAACACAACATCAATCACATGTAACACCATATATACATGGTTCACCCTCTCCCTAGGGCTATGTCCACAGAACTTCATTTCTTGATATTATATAAAACATACAGTTCTACCTGTTCTCTTAGCTTGCAGATCTCTCTCTTCTTCTCTCTCTCTTTCTCTCCCCTCCCTGCACACCCAGCTGCAGGGTTGATCTTCGCACCCAGCTGAAGATCTTACAATACCAGAAGGCTCTCACACTCAACACTTCCCTCTCACACAACAATACTCATTCAGTATCACAACACAACTCTAGCCAACAATGAACCCCTCTTCTCCCATCTAGGTTCTTATTTATGCATTACAATAGCTCTCGGACATCCTTAGGTTAGAACCTAGGTGTCAAAACACTAAATACCAAAACCCTAGGTGTCTAAAACCCTAGGTCAACTTGACACACATTTTCTGAGCTTCACTAGCCTATCTTTCCATCTTTCCCACGAGGTGCTCCAAAGCATCCATTGGTGGATTTTTCCGCTTGTTGATTTGTCCACGATCCATCTTTCTTGTTGATCTGTTCTCCTCGATATTCTCATCCAACTACTTGTTTTCCATTACTTTGCTCATTCTTTTCTTCTTCTTTAACCACTTCGACATGATCTTAGTCAATGTGTCTTCCGCACAGTTCACATTTCGTCTTTTCTCTTCCTTTTTATTTGCTTTCTTTATTAATCCATACCTAAGGCCCAACAACTCTATGAAATATCTTACCCAAACTCAGCATGGCGCTACGAAATCTACATAAATATTTTATGGAGTGGTGCTACAAAAATTTCACATTCAATACACAAGAGTGGCACTACGAAATCTACTGAGTTATTTAAGGAGTGGTGCTATGAAATCTACAGAGTTATTTTAGGAGTGGCGCTACAGAATCTGTAGATCTATTACAGAGGATGCGCTACAAAATCTGTAGAGGTATTTTTCCAAAGGGAACTACATAATTGGCTACGAAATTCATTACATAATGGCACTACGAACTGGCACTTGCAATCAAAGGTTCATATTCATGACTCCTTCCTGATTTTTGATGATGTGGAGAGAAGAAGTGGCAGCTTGGAAGCAACATATGACCACTAGAGGACACTTGGCACTGAAGAAGAATGCACCTTATCTAGAGGAGATGCCATTTAATTATTGTTGGAGTGGTTGCCAACATGGCTCCTAAATTGTAGAAGTTTGTTAAGAGCTATTAGCACAGGTGTTAGAATTTTAGTTGTTTTGGATAATCCTAGGATAGGAAAGCCAACTCACACCTCTAGTTATTTCCTTTTCTATTTTGATTATAAATACATCTTCTAAATGATTAGAAAGGTTCGAATGGTTGAGCAAGGCTCCCTGATTGTAATATTTTGACTAAGTTGTTCTTTGGTTATGTATTGGACTTGAGACATTTTGATTAATAGAAGTCAGTTTCCTTTTATATCATCTTATTTCCTCTTATACTGAAATACTCATGATTGGATGATCCATATGAGATGTTGTGGTTGTGTTATTATGAATGTTTTATTATAATACTTCTATGAATGTTTTTCAGTGTTCTTAAACTTTGAGTTCAAGAAGTTCTCGTGACTGCTTTTTTGTTCCCTTGGCTGCTCGAAGACCTAATGTCAATAGTAGACCTTTACACCTTCCTTACTAAGTCTTCCTCCTATTTACTTTTACCCCAAACCACTGACTGAAGTTAATCAATACCTCATTTTCTTATGCATGCTAGCCCAAATGTCCAAGTTAAAACATTCTTATTATGAGTTTTGTCCATTTGACCTTTAATCACTCATTTATATTTATAAATATTTTGATGGGTACTGGGCTTATCCTCTTGCAATATGAGGGTGATTCTTATTGCTAACAGGTTGTATTCTCCACTTTCATCAATACAATTTAGTAATACATTTCTTCCCTATGAAAGTATCTCCATTTTTATTCCATAACTCCTTGATCTTATGCATAGGTTTCATTGAAATGTATATTTTGTTGTTCTCTCCTTGTTGGTTTGTGTTTCTTAATAGGTTGAAAATCCTGAAAACCTAAGGATGGAGAAAGAACAACACTAGAAAGGATCAAATGATGTTTAAATGGTATGTCATTTATCCTTCATTGAACTAGTTTACATTACAATGAAATCTAAGGAGAAGTTTGTATTTTGTCATGTTTTGTTCTAATTTCTTGTTGAAGTTAGGGAGATCAGTTTGTGTCAACACTTAGTGATTTGTCCAGTAACAAACCAGATCCACATCTAGCAGGAACATCAATACAAAACCTCCTTCACAACCGCATGGAGCACCTTTTCCTATTAATTTATGCCCTTCGGCCTCAAAAAATACGAGGATACTTTTCAATGTGCAATGACATATGCCTTCCAAGATCTCACTCATATCATCCTGGCCTACTTGAATGACCTCACTTATCGATCTAAGAAGTGTTCCCAACACATAGAGGATCTACGGATCATAGTCAAATGGTGTCGGAAGTACAACATATGACTCAATCCACTTAAATGTGTCTTTTGTATCACCACAGGCTGCCTGTTGGGATTCATCGTATCCCAAAAAGGAATCATAGTAGACCCACTTAAAGTTTAGGAAATCAATGAGATACCCCCTCCCAGGAACTTACACCAGTTACAAATCCTCTAAGGAAAAGTAAACTTCTTATGATGTTTCTTATCTGACTACGCCATTGACATCCATGGATTCCTACGCTTGCTCTATCGTGACACTCCATTTCACTGGGACCATCACGCCTAGGCCACTTTCGATTCACTGAAGGATCCCCTCAACAAATCCCCCTTGATCAGTCCCCTAGACTATGATAGGGATTACATCCTCTATCTATCTGCCTCTGACATTTCGGTTGTTGGAGTCCTCGTTCAGGTTGATGACGATCAATGTGAACATGTCATATACTACATCAACAAGAACCTCTCTAGGCCACCCCTCAAGTACAATCATGATGAGAAGTTTTCCCTTGCATTCATTCTCACATTTAAAAATCTCCACCATTACATCTTGCTTCGTACTACAAAATTCATCGGCAATTCCAATCCCATGCATTAACTCTTGAGTCACCGCCAGATCAATGGAAAATTTTCTTGCTGGATCGTCATTATCCAAGAATACGACCTAGAGTTTACCACCCCCAAGAGAAATAAATCCCTCATTCTTTCTGAACTCCTATTATACTTTCCCTCTGACTCTGTTAACCCCACGGTCAATGAAAACTTCCCAAATGATCATTTATTCCTCATATCATCCACAAACCCATGGTAAGAAGATATTTTGGTCTATATTCATACTCAAAAGTTGAGTCCACACTTATCTCACGACGATCATCATCGCATTCGAAATAATGCCTCATGCTACCTCCTCATAGGARACATCCTCTACCGTAGAGGTTTCGACATGATTCTTCGACGTTGCTTCACCCTAGATGAGTCTGAGACAATTATGAATGATTKCCATAGTGGGGCATGTGGTGGTAATTTATCTAGCATTTCCATTGCCCAAATGATCATTTGGGCAGGTTACTTTTTGCCTACATTGTTTCATCACTACATCCATGCAGTTAAATGGTGCTAGAAATGTCARCTATATGAACAAAAGGCTCGAGAACCACCGACCCTCTTACACCCCGTAATCACAGCTGAACCCTTCTATAAATGGGGCATCAATTTCATGACCTGAAATCCTCCAAATAGTAGTGGACACAAGTACATAGTAGTCTCCATTGACTACTTCACTAAATGGGTCAAAACAATTCTCATGTTCAACAATACAACTGACATTGCGACACATTTTTTCTTCAACCATGTCATCTCTCGCTTTGGGATCCTCTATATTTATCTTTGACCATGGAAATCACTTTGAGAATTAAGTATTCAAAGAACTATCAGCCAAATTAGGGTTCACCCATGAGTTCGCCTCACCCTATTACCCGCATTCCAATGGGAAAGTCAAGGACGTAACCAAAGGGCTCAAAAATATGCTCCAACACACCATTGACAAACAAAAAACCAATTGGAACCTGTTAGCATTGAGAGTTGCCTTTAGATTGCAAGAAAGGCAAGCCTAATACCCATCAGTGTTAGGTGGATGTTGGTTTTATATGGATGGAGTTCAATGGAGAAAACTCAGAATCTGAATGATGTTCAACACAGAACTGGACAATAAATGTACAGGGAAGTGAGGACCACATTAAATTTAGTGAGGAAATTTGAGTTAAAGAGAGAGAAGATGAAAGAATTAGTGAGAGAGGTGAACGAGACTGCTATGGGCATCTAGCCTTCCAGTAGCTTGGATATGAAAAACTCAAACTCGAGAGAAATCTAGAGCTCAGGTTTCAGACACCGAAATGTGTTGCAGGAAACACAGTCACAACAACAGAATGATTAAACCTCCATCATCCTACCACTGTGACAGCTCGACTGGATACTCCATGCCCGAGCCATCTAGTGTGAGAGGGAAAAGACAACACATGGACATGAATGAAACCAATCATGATACCGCCATGATCAAACCTACATCATAAAAACCTAACAATCCTCGACTGGATCCTCCATACCTGAGTGTTTCAAACAATTTTTATAGATAAAATGGAAAGAAACAAGAAACTGACTTCTATTAACATGAAAGTCTCAAATCAATTACATAACCAGAGAACAATTCTAGCATCACAAGGATTACAAAATTGGGATATCTGCTCAATCAAGAACCTTTACAAAATATCAAAATGACTCCTATATACTCAAAAAAATTCTCCACTACTAGCAGAGGCGTGCTTGAGCTACCACATTAATGTTTTCAGTCGGGGCTGGCTCTATCAGATTGTGTAGGCCTCCTCATTTCAGATGCGAGCCAGGCAAAGTTATGTGCTTTACATGAAAATCTGTCCATAAGGAAGCTTTAGATTGAGAGTCTGCCTTTGTGGCCGCTCTCTGCATATTTTCCATTTATGTGGTGAGATGAGGCTTTACCAATCCATCCTTTCATTTATTAACTAAACCCTCAAGATCAGGATGAGGCTTAGTGTCTAGGGGGAAGCCATGCACTGCTCTTGGACTGGACATTATATGAGAACGTGATTGCGGGGACGTCAAAAGAGGTTTGAACTCACACCACTTTTGGGCCCGCAATCCATCGCCTTCTTCCACATACCATTTTTTCCTAACCACAGTTTCAATTGTGGGACCACTCAATAATTTTATCGATCGAGAAATTTGCATCCCCGCAATGAAGCATGGTCGTTGATATGGACATGGTTTGTGATCTGGGTGCACCTACTATATTTAGCGCTACTTCCAAGCTTAACTGCCTGCCAACTTTAGAATCTACCAAATTGTGCCCTGGGGGGATGCTACTTTTGGCATTGAACAATAATACCTCCCAGAGTGATAGATCTGATGATGCGTGGTAGTCTGGATTCAAATGGCTGAGATCTACTTTGGGACTTCGGGCCTTCCAGACTTCGACTCTTTTCATGGCGCTATACTTCGTGCAATTATGAAACTCTGAATACCCCGGGGCTGCTAATCTGATCCTCACAGGGGATATCCATTGTTGCAAAACTGAGCCTGCATGTTTGTATTTTAAGCCCAAAATGAGATGCTCTGCATGATGCGCTTAGATGCTTCCTGTGCAGACCACGAACTTGGACGACCTGCTTCCCTTGACAACTATATGTGATAACAAAACCATATGTTTTTTCCAACTTTATGGGCATATCGAATAACTGTCAAAAAAACCACCAGTTTCATGCCCTTCCCCTTGGTCCATGACATAGAATCTGTCCTCCCCATCAAGTGTGAAATCCCAACATTATGCACAACAATCGAGTTCTTTCTGAATACTCCGACCCTAGAGCAACAATTGTTAGCCATCAAATATCTCGATGAGAATCGATGGGAATCCGTATAGCACAACGAAGCTACCAAAAAGTGGACCAAATCCACCTTTGAACACCATGTTAACCTTTAGTAATTTACCGAAGGAGACCTTGTGCTATCCTACAATATCGCCCATGATACTCTCGGTCACGCAAAATTTGAATCTCTATTGTCAGGACCCTATGTCATCCATCATTTCCTTACTAAAGGAACTTACATCTTAGGCCAATCCATAGGCGGTACCCTCAAGGACCTGGTTAACGGGTTATACTTGAAGAAATTATACCCCTGAGTGTAACCATTCCACCTTAGGATTTCCTTTCTTTCCTAGTAGTTTTTAGTCTTTTTATAGTTCTCTTATTACATGAGCCTAATCTGGTATCCTTGTGTCAACAAATGGGTTCTTCATTCTCTTACCACATCAGATATGAAAATTAAGCCAACCATTGGAGAAGGAATCTCACTTCGACAACTTGGGCCATTTACACTCTGGACCACGTGTTGTTCCACTCCAGCATCGTATGCCTCGACCCTACCACCAATAACCAAGATGAATACGCAGTCGTCATTGGCCTTCTATTAGAAGCTATTCACCTTGGTATTCACCACTCCAATGTGCTCTTATATTCCTAGCTCATTTTCCATCAGTTGAACAACATGTACAATGTATGTGATCCATGTCTTTATTGCAAGTACCTGCAAGTCAAACTTCTACTACGAAATTTTGAGTCAATCGCATTTACTCATATCTAGGAACCACAACCAAATGGTAGATCACATATCTAATCAAGTACTAGATTGGAATTTATCACACTAATATACATATTACATTCATCCATCACATGAAGTAAATGTACACAAAAAACAAAACATCTCATCAAATACATACACATACATCCAAAAAGGTTTACTCATATATATAAGTCTTTCATAAAAAAAATATGTGTTCTTGGTACAAATACACATGAAAAAATCCTTAGCACCCTGGCTAGGCCCCCTCATCACCCTTGTCAATATAAAAAGTGGAGTTCATCAAATTTTACATCATCATACATAAGGTCATGCCTACATCTAGTCTACCTACCACCTGGGGTAACCCTAGCCATGGTACATCATCCTCGATAGGTGGTGCTCCCCCAGGAGGAATATCCATCATTGGGATCCTCCTTGTCATAACATCTCCAATGAATACTTCCCATCGTATCACGAACCATCATCATGGGTCCCCACCAATACATAGCTCTAGGACACCCTCTTCTCGAATCCACACCCACAGGTCCTCTGGAACTCCCTCGAGTACACCCTCAACATGCCTCCGTAGCTCCTCCATCTCCTGAACATGTGCATCAAGAACAACTCTCCCACGAACCTCAGTTGGCCCTACCTCTGTTGCATGAGCTGGGCCAGCCCCCGAATCATCATAACATCTTCATCGCCTGACCCACCTCCCTTCAGCCTACTCATATTCCATCCCTTGAGCCACATATACCTCATGACCATTGGGTCCCACATCTACATCACACAATCAGTACTAGTCGTACACACATATATGTGAAAAAATATCAAAAACAAAAATACAAATGCAGTAATCATAAATACTCACCTTGGACATACCAATCCTCCCCAGGAGGAAGGCGCATGTTTGGATTTCATCGATAATCCACCCCATGATACGATAAATCATAGTAGACTTGACGCATCCTCCACCAGACCCTCTCAAATAAAGGGGTAAAGTACTACCCCACCGCACCTCCACCTTATTGGGCATCAATGTTTCCCACCTCATCAGTCGCGGATACTGCACCGTGGGAGATCCAAAATCGCCTGAGAGCATAATAATACAACCCTCTAAAACATAAAATCACATACTACCGAGCCAAAGGAAAACTCCCTTCCCCTATCTGCCATGCATCGGTCCAATTGTTCCACTAGACATACTCGCATCAATTGGGCCCAAGCAAACATATGGCCATTCATGGCCCCCTCAACAATTCCCATCTATGCACCTGAAATGCGTTGGGTCCGTAGTGACTCATATACTTGAACCAACATCACACAGAATACTTGGAGCTCCAAGTCATCAATCAAGTTGATACTAATGGAGCCCCCACTCATCACAACCATTCCCATGTAGTAGCGGTTGACCAATGTCTCCATGTGCACCCTTGTCAGCATCCTCGGCTGCTCCGCCAATACCTCCCCCTAGACTGAGAGCCCCGTGATAAAGTATATATCTATATCTATGGTAATCTACAGATCTTGTCCTTGCACCACAAAACACTAATGGTCGGGCTGCCACATATGTACTATGAATTCCAACAAGGGATCATGAGTATGGATCAAATCGCAATAAACAACGCACAACAATCTTGCCTGCACCAAATGACATCGAATTCGTGCATTTGCTCCCAAATCTCTCCTAAGAGATTCCCACTCTCTCTCTCTCCACTGGATTGACATCCTACCTCTCTAGTTGATCACTTGCATCCACAACATACTTGTTGGGCGCACTCCCATTTTTTAGAAAAGGCTAATTTTGGAGAATAAAGCGCAAATAAGGAAAATACAACTGGCATGAAAATAAGCATGTGTAGAGTAAAGCACATGTAAAGGAGGAAAGAATGTGAGGCATGCATGCAAGAATACTTAACCATGCTAGGGTTAGGGTTTTGGTAAGAATATGTAATTCCCGATAAGCCAAAAATAAGTATAAATAGGTACCTAAGATGTCTAGGTATGGGTTAAAAGAGTTGGATAGGGTTCGATGGGATTGTAATTCCAGAATGTAAGAATGGTTCTAAAATTCAAGGTTGGTTTGTAAGTTGTTGAGCTGAAGAATATCGCATTTGTGCACACATATGCCTCTCGCATCTGCGTGGTTGATCAACCAAGCACACATATGTGTGAACATTGATGATACAACTATTCACTTTGCACAACCTCATCAGTTAAGCCCATTCATATGTGCATAGGAATCCCTTGATCTCCCACATGGATTACCTACCCTAACCAACAAATGATCATACAACCATCTGTATGGCTCCCTTCCCTCCCAAAAGCACACCTACGTTATGCAGGAGGTTTTGATGGCTTACCTGGGTCTATCGCTACTCAAATACAACCATGTATTCTCTCTCAAAGCTCAATAACATCCACACATCAGCTCTCAAAACTCCACAGGAGCAAGTACAAATGAGGTGGGTTTATGGGACCCATGTTCTTATATATGCCATGTGGCCCAACTTTCTGACATTTGTTCGGGAGAATTTGATTTATGTTTATTGCATCATTTTCACCCACATGATCCAGATTCTCTCACCTTCACAATAGTGCTTTCATATTCTCTCTTTAGTCTGGAGCCCTCGGGACCCCCTTTGGCCGCCCCAGGCCTAGGTATGTATCCCCTATCCATATTTCTTTATTATGAAGTTGTTGTATACATTTTTTAATTTTACAGATATGTTTCACATTGGGTATTTGGTTTGAATGTGCAGGTCTTCTCCCATGACCCTATTGGCCCTTGACCAAGTCTTGAGGAAAAATTGGTCAGGTTTGACCAATTTTTGGAGTTCGACATAGTGATCAAGGAAGGAGCGCCCAAGCGGAGTTGAGATCGGTGACATCACTTGTTTTGTAGGTTTTTTGGACCCAAAATGGGTTTCTTAGGGTTTTGTAATGGGTTATGGGATGTCGCCCCATGGGTTTACCCATGATTAAGCCTTTTTGTGAATGTAAAAGTACAAATAAGTAAGAATGTAATGTAGAAATAGCAATGTAGAAGAAAGTCGATAGCTTGCAAGGCTAAGTGAAAGTAGTATTGAGTTTTTTAGTGAAACAAACCATGTATGTAAGGATCTATGCTTCATAGAGAAGTTGGTTATGTTCCTTGACCTGATTTTGGGAAGGTGGATCTGGTGCACAATGCGCAAATCACCTGTCTAGTGTGAAGCTTGGATCTATGGCTTAGTGCATAGGAGTAGATGAATGTAAGATATTGAAGACTAATAAAGAAGAAGAAGCGGTTGGTGGATGTATCCCTACACTAGGGTGAACCACGTATATCATGCATTGATGGTTTGCCTTGTGCTATGATGTTTATGATGTGAATCTACTTAGTGCATGGATAGTTGCATATGATATATAGATATATGAATGATTAGTGCTTCATTTATGTTAAATGTGTTAGATCTAACTTATGATGCTAAGTGTGATGTGTATTTTTTCATTGTTACTGCATCGATCTATTATTAGGGTTTGTTTTGCGATGTGAATAAAGTTGATAAGCTAATGCATGTTATTTTATAAGTACTTTATGAATTTTTATAATCACATATCTGTGTCCCAGCTTGGTTATAAACACCTGAGTCCTGTAACCCCCCTGCCTCTACCTCGGGTGAGACTTCTCCTTCTTCGCAGGTGTTGCCGAAAGGGTCGGTAGTTAGGGTTTTGTTGGTGCATTGTTGAAGCATTGAACCCTGGGTCTGCCCTTGTGCCAGCAAATGGTTTCGTTGCTAGGACCTGAGTTGTGATTTCTTGGAACTAAAAGAAATGAGAATCTCTATGTGTATATCTACTTTTGTAGTGCACATTACTCTACTTGACTTGTGAATCTCTGTGTTAAGAAAGAAACCCGATTTGAAGAAAACATGTAAGGTCTTGAAAGAGGTAAATCTCTGTGCTTTGAGAAGAGTAAAATAAGTGAAAATTTTTGTTTCAAAAGCATGAATCTAGGTATGTTTGATAAATTATGTCCTAGTGTGAAAGCTAGGGTACAGTTAGAAGAAAGAGTTGATCTAAATAAATCTGATAGAAATAGAGAAAGATATGTTATTCCTATGCATATAAAGAATTTTTGGACTAATAAGTGGATGCAAGAACCTAGAAAGAATTTTTGCAGATTGCAGGTCCAACACTGTGATCCTAGTGCGCAGTATAGGAGAGGTTGGGGAACATACAAGAGGAACAGAGGAGTGACATTATGTTATAACTGCAGAAGACTGGGACATCTTGCTATGGAATTCCATGGTGTAGGTCATATTTGTCTTTCTTGTAAAATTGTTGGTCATGAAGTTGAGGATTGCACAAGGATGATTGCTAAAGTTGAACAAATGAACATGAATCAAGAGAATAAGAGCATGTTAGAAAGATCAAAGGAAGTTTGGAATACATTAGTACAGTTAAAAGAAGCAATGAATGATCACAAAGATGTCAGTTTACCAGAGATTTTGAAGGAAAAACAGTGCATAAGTGAAAGAATAGGAGACTTTGACATAGACTGTGTCTTGGATGAGGAAACACAAGTGAATATTATGACATAAATAACTTGGGACATTTTGGGAAAGCCCACTGTGATACCTTCATTGGAAAGAATAGGCTTGTTTAAGAGAAAGATGATAACCCTACATGGAAGAGTTACAAATGTACATGTTATCATCCATGGAACATCGACATAAGAAAAATTTGAAGTTATTAGGTTTGTTGAGAACAACGCCCCGTTCCCACTTTTATTAGGAAAGACTTGGATCGAGAAGGATCATCTTATAAGGAAAGTAGAGGAAGAAGTTGTTGGCCCTCGACCAAGTTTTGAGGAAACATTGGTCAGGTTTTGACCACTTTTTGGACTTCGACAGGATGGTCGAAGATGGAGCGCCCAGGTAGAGTTGAGATCACGAGATCTCACTTGTTTTATGGACCCATCAAGGGGTTCATTAGGGTTTTTGTATTAGGTTTTATGGGATGTCAGCCCATGGGTTTTCCCAAGATTAGGCCTTTTTGTAAGTGAATGTAAAAGTATATGTTATCACATATAGTTGTCAAGGGCCGTAGATTGCAGCCATGAGCACAAAGCAACACTTAGAGTGGTCTATATGGACTCAAATCAAGTGAGCGAGTAAGTTTAGTTTTCAGTGGAGGAGATTCCATTCAAATTTCAGATTTTCAGCCTGCAGGCGATCAAGATTATAGAGTTGCATGAAGTTTAGCGCCAAAGAAAAGGCCCCAAATCAAAGTCGAGAAAGGATGACCCCAAGTCCCAATTTGCAAAGAAGAGAGTTGGACTGTCGGATCGCAGAAGGAAATGGACCGTTGATCTGACACTGGCGAAGTTGGAGAATCAGGAATCAAAATAAAGGAGGTAAGCTAACTTTTGACTTCGCTAAACACGAAGTCCCGAAATGCTCGGAAGTTGGGCCCTAGGTCATAGAAGAGGTCACATTAGAGGGGTACATAAGAAGGGATCTAGCGCTCGCTAGGCTCTAGTTTGGGAGTTCAAAAATTAGGCGAGTCGGGAGTGGCCCACATCAAATCTCCTGAAACACGAAATCTTGAGATTGTGGTTTCGCGAATCGAAGGTTTTAGCATGGATCACAATGTAAGCACCCGAAACGCGAAGTTGCGAAGCGCCAAGAAAGTGGGCCCAAGGTCACATCCCAAGGTCATATGGAAAGAAGGGCCATAAATAAAGGTAAGCGCCTATTGAGCAAATGGTGACTGGGGTTTTTCAAGGAAGCAATCGTGGCCATCAAATTCAAAAAAATATCGACAGTTGATCTGAATAGGGCCATTTCGCAATTTCAGGCATCGAGATATTTAGATTCAATTGAAGTGGAGACTCTCGAAAGACGAAATCCCGAAGCACCTTTAGATATGAGCCCCAGGTCATGGCCTGAGGTCACATGCAGGACAAAGCGATGGAGAGGAGTTGTGCCATAGGATGAAAGAACCCATACTGGTCACAAAAGAAAATCTGCATGGCCTCGAGAAGCCAGGATTGACTCGAAGAAGTCATGGGTACTACCTAGAACATTCATGGGTGTTAGGCCTCATCCTGATCCCGTTGAAGGTAGTTAATGGAAATGGGAGTGGTGGTTGAAACTTCAACTCACTCCATAAATGGAAGGCATGGAGGATCTGGTAATAGAAGTAGGGTTGTCCACCCATGGTACCCATGTGAGAAAGTTTTTCTGTAGAGCCCATACTGATTTGAGCTCACATCTGACAAAAGAATGCATGTGTAGACTGACATAAGAAGATGCAACCACCGAGCCTTGAATGTAGTGGCCGGAGCGTGCCCCTAGTGGTTTTGGACAGTTCTGAGTATAAATAATTAGTTTTGATATTGGGTTAAGGTCGTCAACTGGTTGAGCAGAGATCCCTATTTTGTAATGTTTTGATGCCATAAATGTTCTTGGGTTATGTATCGGATTTGAGAGTTTCACATTAATAGAATTCATCCTCTTTTCATCTCTTTGTAAAAACTATGCTAAAACACTCGGGCATGGAGGAACCAGTTGAGGGTTGTTATGCTGTTGTAATGTAGGTTTGATTGCAGTGGTATCGTGACCAGTTTTAGTTAGCTTCCTATGATCGTTTCTCCTCTTACACTGAATGGCTCAGGCATGGAGGATCCAGTCAAGTTGTTGTAGTTGCATGGTGATGTAGGTTTGATCATTGTGCCGTTGTGATTGTGTTGTTTGGACATATTTCGGTGTATGAAGCTTTATCTTAAGAGTGATATTGAGTTTGAGTTTCTTCTTATCCAAGCTGCCTGAAGGCCTGATGCCCATACTAGTTTTGTTAACCTTTCTTACTAAGTCTTCCCTTTGCTCACACTTAAACTCAATTCATTGACTAAAGTTAGTTGTGGCCCTCACTTCCCTGTGCATTTGTTGTCCAGTTATGTGTTGAACATCATTCATATATTGATTTTTGTCCATTGAACTCCACTCATATAAAACCAAACATCCACCAAAAACTCTAATGGGTATTGGGCTCATCCTTCCACAATATGAGGGTGACTATCAGTGCTAATATTATTAGCATCGTTGCTGGGGAATGAATTGAATACTTTTCCATGGGTAGAACTACAACGAGCTTCTGATTCTGAAGGTGCATCAGATATCAGGACCATTAAGGATTTCATTTTCACCTGATGACTCCATTGTAGCGACTCCATTGTATAGAATCCATTGTTTCAGTGTGATTGCCTCTGGCTACACCTGGAACCCATTGGGACACAATGATCAGATCTGGTCTTTGATGGTGAACAAAGACCAGACACACTTATTATTGATATCATTCACCTGACGAATCCATGATTAAAGGATCGATTGGAAACTCCAATGGTTCAAAATTGCTCGAAGGTTTGCTCCTTTTAATTTCTCCCATGTTCCTGGTTTTCCTAATGTTGTTCCTACTCCAAACAAGTGGGATGATTTTTTGCCCATATTTAGAGAGTGTAAAGAGGACAACCCTTCATATCATCTCCGTGAGTTTCATGAACTCATGCATCAATGGGAGATACATCATGAGGATGCATTATTGAATATGTTCACGTTCTCATTAGCAGGAGATGTTTGTGTATGGTATCACTCCTTACCCCCTACTAGCATCTCCTCCTTGGGATAATTTCATGCAACTTTCAAAAGTTTTATTCCTCTGAGTTTATTTCTCATAACTGTTGTAAGGAATATAATGACTTTGTTCAGAATATAGAAGATTCTGATGCGGACTGTGAAGATGAAGAAGATGCTTTGGGTGAACTAGTGGGACTGGTAAGATCGCTTTCTGCAGAAATAGAAGAAATAAAGGAATATTGTGTTCGTTGCTCTTATAAATATGTAGAGGATATTCCGATCCTCAAAATAGATGTTCTTGGTAGCCCTACTTATGATGAAGAAGTGATTTCAGATACTGGCCAAGAACAAACAACTTGCGATGAATATCCCAATGAATATGACAAAGAGTAGAGCTTTCCCATGGTTCTTGTGTATGATGATTATGACCCTGATCCTTGGGAGATCCATGAAGGAGAAAATGAGGAACTAAATGCACATTTTATCTCTTGTTCAGAGCCTGTAAACAAACAGATATCACCTGGTACCATCAATCCTGTGTATGATAGCTATGAATCAGACTCTGAGATAAATATGAAGGATGTCCAAGAGCATGCAACAAAACCTTTTTCTTTATACATTGAAGAAAAATATTGTGAGGAAATCAACCATCCTTGGCCTGCAGAAATAACTGAGCAACAGATTGAAGAAAATATTTTTCCCACAGGCCCTATTTATGATGGTTATGAATCCGATCCTTTGGAAATCCATGAAGACGAGGAAGATCTAGAGGGGAAATTTATCTCCTGTCTAGAGCCTATCAGTGAGAAACCATCACCCAAGATGAGTCAACCTACATAAACTATTCACCCACCTATGCTTACCAGAGATATTCAGCCCTGTGTGAGCAACTGTGGAGTGGAACGAGTTGTCTGTTACAAATTTTCTAGAGTTTTCCACTCATTCTATGAGCCTGCGAGCATGTACTTGGAGTGGCATTTCCTTCATGTCTTGGAGCCACCTAAATTTATCTCAAATTCATCCTTTAGAGAGAAGATGAAGGATGTAACTGTTCTATTGTCATGGTTGCATTAGCTGCCATTGATCATTGATAGAGTAAAAGAGCTTCCAGTCAGGAAGTTACTTGAATGGCTATGGTGGAAGTTTTCTTTCACGTAGCGCTTTGTAAAAATTAATTAGTTTATGAATGTACATAAATAAGCTCCTATTGATCCCGTGTGTGTTTACTTTTTTATTTTTATTTATTCGCCTATATTCCTTAGCAGGGTGTTTTGAGCTTGACTCCATAACCCGACAGCTAAGGAAACTGGAACTTCTTGTTCTTGGAAACTTGTAGGGAGCATGCCATACCCTGTGGAGCCAAATGTTATCAAATATAGTTGTCAAGGGCCACAGGTCATAGCCATGATCACAAAGAAACACTTAAAGCAGTCTATATGGACTCAAACAAAGCGAGCGAGCAAGTTTAGTTTTCAGCAGAGGAGATTCCATTCAAAGTTCAGATTTGCAGCCTGCATGCGATTGGGATTATAGAGTTGCATGAAGTTTAGTGCCAAAGAAAAGGCCCAAAAGAAAAGTCAAGAAAGGATGACCCCAAGTCCTGATTCGCAAAGAAGAGAGATGGACCGTCGGATCATGGAAGGCCATGGACCGTTGATTTGACACTGACGAATTCAAAGAATCAGAAATTAGAACAAAGGAGGTAAGATAACTTCCGACTTCGTGAAACACAAAGTCCTAAAATGCTCAGAAGTTGGGCCCCAGGTCATAGCGAAGGTCACATAAGAGGGGTCCACAAGAAGGGAGCTAGCGCTCACTAGGCTCTAGTTCGAGAGATTGAAAATCAGGTGAGTTAGGAGTGGACGACATCAAAGCTCCCAAAATGTGAAATCTTGAAATCGTGGTTTCGCGAATCAGAGGTTTTAGCATGGAGCACAACGCAAGCACCCAAAACACAAAGCAGCCAGAAAGTGCGCCCAGGGTCATAGCCTGAGGTCGTATGGAAAGCGGGGCCATAAAGAAGGGTAAGCACCTATTGAGCAGCTGACAACTGGGGTTTTTCAAGGAAGCAATCGTGGCCGTTAAATTCAAACCAAGCCCGACTATCGATCTGAATAGGGCCATTTCACAATTTCGGGCATCAGGATATTTGGAATCCAATGGAGTGGAGACTCTTGAAAGATGAAATCCTGAAGCGCCTTTAGATATGAGCCCCAGGTCATGGCCCGAGGTCGCATGTAGGACATAGCGATGGAGAGGAGTTGTGCCAAAGGCCGAAAGCACCCATACTGGAAGGCATGGAGGATCTGGTCATAGAAGTAGGGTTGTCATCCCATGGTACCCCTATGAGGTAGTTTTTCTACAGAGCCCATACTAATTTGAGTTCGCGCCTAACAAAAGAATGCATGCGCAGACCCACAGAATAAGATGCAGATGACGAGCCTTGAATGCAATGGCCAAAGTGCGCCCCTTGTGGTTGTGGACATTTCTGAGTATAAATAATTAGTTTTGATATTGTGTTAATTTCATCAACTGGTTGAGAAGAGCTCCTTATTTTGTAATGTTTTGATGCCAGAATCGTTCTCGGGTTATGTATCGGATTTGAGACATTCCTTTTAATAGAAATCAACCTTTTTTCATCTCTTTGTAAAAATTGTGCTAAAACACTTGGGCATGGAGGAACCAGTTGCGGATTGTTATGCTGTTGTAATGTAGGTTTGATTGCAGCGGTATTGTGACCGGTTTTAGTCATCTTCCTTGTGATCTTTTCCCCTCTTACACTGAATGGCTCAGGCATGGAGGATCCAGTCAAGTTGTTGTAGCTGCATGGTGATGTAGGTTTGATCATTATGTTGTTGTGACTGTCTTTTTTGGACATATTTCAATGTCTGAAGCTTGAGCTTAAGAGTGATCTTGAGTCTAAGTTTCTTCTTCTCCAAGCTGCTTGAAGGCATGACGCCCATAGCAGTTTTGTCCACCTTTCTTACTAAGACTTCCCTATGCTCACACTTAAAATCAATTCCCTAACTAAAGTTAGATATGGCCCTCACTTCCCTGTTCATTTCTTTTCCATGTTTGTGTTGAACATCATTCATATATTGAGTTTTGTCCATTGACCTCCACTCATATAAAACCAAACATCCACCAAAAAATCTGATGGGTACTGGGCTCATCCTTCCGCAATTTGAAGGTGACTATAAGTGCTAACAATATAAATAAGAAAATATTGTAAGGTAGAAGTAGCTTAGTGAAAGGGATGTAAGTAGATAAGTGCAATATGCAAGTAGTTTTGAGTTTCGTTTTGCAACAGACTGTGTAATTAAGGCTTTGTGCATAATAGAGGAGTTGGCTCTGTGCCTTGACCTGATTTTGGGAAGGTGGATCTAGTGCTTGGTGTGTAGATCACCTATCTAATGTGAATCTTGGATATATGGCTTAGTGCATAGGAGTGGATGATTGTAAGAGATTGAAGACTAATAAAGAAGAAGAAGTCATTGGTGGACGTAGCCCCACACTGGGGTGAACCACGCAATTGTTCTGTTGATGGTTTTCTTTGTGCTATGAATCTGCTTAGTGCATTGAATGTTATGAATGATAGATAGACCTATGAATGTTTAATGCTTTGTATATGTTGAATGTGTTATATCTAACTTATGATGCTAAGTGAAATGTGTATTTTATCATTATTGTTGCATTGATCTGTACTTACAGTTTTATCTACAATGTGAATAAAGTTAATGGATTAATATACGTTGTTCCTAAGTACACTGCAAAGTGTTGTAATCACAGATTTGTGTCCCAGCTTGGTTACATACACCTGAGTCCTATAACCCCTCCTACTGCTACCTCAGGTGAGACTTCGCCTGCTTCGTAGGTGTTGCCGAAAGGGTCGGTAGTTAGGGTTTTGTTGGTGAATTGTTGAAGCATTGAACCCTGGGTCTGCCCTTATGGCAACAATTGGTTCCATTGTTGGGAATGCAACTGTGATTGTTGGGAACTGAAGAAAAGATCATCTTCGTGCGTAGATATGTTGTTGTAGTGCATAGTATTCTACTTGACTTGCGAAGCTTTGTGCTAAGAAAGAAATCCGATATGAAGAAAAGAGGTAATATCTTGAAAGAGGTAAAGATTTGTGTTTGGATAGAGTAAGATAAGTGGAAATTTTTGTTTTGAAAGCATGAATCTAGGTATGTTTGGTAAATTCTATCCTAGTCTGAAAGATAGGTTACAGTTGGAAGAAAAAGTTGATCTGAGTAAATTTGATAGAAATAGAGAAAGATATGTTATTCCTATGCATAGAAAGAATTTTTGGACTAATGAATGGATGCAGGAACCTAGAAAGAGCTTTTGTAGATTGCAGGTCTAGCACTGTGATCCTAGTGTGTAGTACAAGAGAAGTTGGGGAACTTAAAAGAGAAAGAGGGGATTGACATTATGTTATAACTCCAGAAGACCGGGACATCTTGCTAAGGAATGCCCTGGTATAGGTCCTATTTGTCTTTGTTGTAAAATTGTTGGTCATGAGGTTGAGGATTTCCATAGGATGATTGCTAAAGTTGAAAGAACGAACATGAGTCAAGAGAATGAGAGAATGTTAGAAGATCATCAAGAGAAAGAATCAGAGAAAGTTCAGACTACATTAGTACAGTTAAAATAATCAATGGATGATCACAAAGATGTTAGTTTATCAGAGATCTTGAAAGAAAAAAAATGCATAAGTACAAGAATAGGAGACTTCGACATAGATTGTGTATTTGATGAGGAAACACCAGTGAATATTATGAAAGAAAGCACTTGGGAAATTTTGGGAAAGCCCACCATGGTACCTTCATTGGGAAGAATAGGCTTGTTTAAAGGAAAGTTGATAAACCTATGTGGAAGAGTTACTAATGTACCTGCTATCGTTCATGGAACATCGAATGAAGATGAATTTGAAGTTATTAGGATTGTTGAGAACAACACCCCGTTCCCTCTTCTGTTAGGAAAGACTTGGATTGGGAAAGATCAGATCAGAAGGAAATCAGAGGAAGAAGCTACAGAAAATAAAAAGCAAGAACTATGGGATTTCATAGCTAGAAAAATAGATCGACTAAAAGAAGAACGAGAAGTTGAGTCGAAGCAACCGAAGACTAGAGAATTAACTATTGAGGTTGAAAGAATGCAAGAAGGTTTGAAGGACCTATCCATACAAGAAAAAAGTATATCCACCCATGAAATAGTAAGAGAAGGGATATTAACTTTGAACCCTTTGAGAGCACATCAATAGTGCGAAGTCACTTCGCTAGGAGAATATAAGAATAAGAATGGAAAGAGAAATCCAGAAATAGTTAGAGAGAATCAAGTCACAGGAAAGAAGGCAAGGAATCTTAGTAAGAAGAAGGCTAAGTTGGAAAATATACAAGAAGTTACAGAGAACAGATGAAATATTTCACAGATTGGAACTTTGCAGGAGGCAGGTTTGCAGGATTTGAACCTCACTGGAACATTAGAACCACGCAGAATGGGAATTCGCCGTGGTGAATCTATATGACCATTGGAGGCACCTCGACCATTAGAACGACGCTCCATAATGAATAGGAAATACATTTATGGGTGGATATATCGACGTTAGACGTATAGACCGTGCCATAACAGATGAATTCACATTGATTGAGCCATTCTTGTCTGTTGGAGGAATCCATTATGACACTTGCTTACTTTACCCAGTGGATGCTATGCCAGGACCAATTTTTTCTACAAGTGATTATCTGAGACAAGAAATGAAGTAATTGCATGTGTCGAGATGTGATATCAGACCTCTCCATCTGTTGTTTACCTCGCTATCTGTTCACCTAACCCAACTTATTTGTTAACAGTGAGAATGTTGGTCGAGCGCACTGAGATAGAGAAATCTGTCGAAGAACTTATGAAGATGTTTATGGCTGATAAAGCTATGTCCGAGGAAGTGCATGCATCGTCGACCAAGGGACTGCAGGCTTCCCCTTCGACGTGATGTCGCTCGAAACGTGACAACCCTGTGTCTGAAAAGCGAAGTAAGGATTGCAACGATCTGACTAATGTGAAGTAGATCCCGTTGGTCTTATTAGATTATATCTCACCCTTGGCTAGCATGGATAACCATGACAACATTCCACGAGACTTAGAATACACATTGATCACTGCGTACATTTTGAAGGGAAAACGTGTAGTTGGAACCCAATTAGGAAAGATCCCAGCATTGAAGAACAATGATTTCAACCTTAGAGACCAAAAGAACTACGCCATGCTCGTGCCCCATATATATTTGATGAAGATGACTAGCAAGAATCCTCGCATAGTATCCCAGCCTTGGGTGAGTCACCTCATCAACGAGCTTGAGAAAGAGACAATAGAAACCTTCAGTTGATGGAACTCGTATCCCTCGAGAAATGAATTGGGTGAGTTACCTCGTCAACGAGGTCGAGAAAGACTGTTGTGAAGCGAAGGATCATGGATACAAGTTCCATTTTAGCTGGTTTCTTGTGTTGATCACATTTTTCACTTGGAAAATGCCGGAGGGAGAAAATTTTCCAGAAATTGAGCCATTAGAGCCACTGACAGATAGATTTTCTACCTTATCATATATGAATGATATGTCGAAGAAATGGTAGTCGAACACAATGTTCCATGCCTACAAAGTTCCTGGTACTGGTTAATGATGTAGAACTCTCTGACCCTGACATCATCAAAATCCCCTTGGTCACTTGGTTTGAGCATGCAGGACAGATAAGTGCGAAGAAGAAGGAGAAAAAGGAGGAAGCTCATAACATAGATACTAATGAGGAGGACAACGCCTTGGAAGAAAGTGGACCTGGCTCACCTGTAGGAGGAGGAGGAGATGAAGTAAATCAAGAAGTAGGAGGGGAAGAAGGAGAAAAGCAAGGAGAAGGAAAAGCTACACCGTCGAAGGATCCCCCTACCAATATAGAAACATCAAAGAAGAGTAAGGTTTCTCCATAAAAACCTTCAACAAGAAAGAAGACATGCAATAGTAAGCCCCAGATGGAGACCACACTCACGGAGGATGACATCAGTCTAGTCCATGTGCCTTGACATGATTTTGGGACGGTGGATCTGTTGCGCAGTGCGCAAATCACCTGTCCAGTGTGAAGCTTGGATCTGTGGCTTAGTGCACAAGAGAAGATGAATGTAAGAGATTGAAGCCTAATAAAGAAGAAGAAGCAGCTAGTGGATGTATCCCCACACTGGGGTGAACCATGCATATCATTTGTTGATGGTTTTCCTTGTGCTATGATGTTTATGCTATGAATCTACTTAGTGCATCGATAGTTGTGTAATATAGATAGATATATGAATGCTTAGTGCTTCAATTATAATAAATGTGTTGGATCTAACTTATGATGCTAAGTGCAATGTGCATTTTGTCATTGTTACTGCATTGATCTATTCTTATGGTTTGTTCTGTGATATGAATAAATTTGATAAGCCAGTGCATGTTATTTTCTAAGTACTTTGCGAAGTGTTATAATCACTTTTACCCACATGATCTAGATTCCCTCACCTTCACAATAGTCATTTTAGATTCTCTTTTTAGTCTGGATCCCTGGGGACCCCCTTCGGCCGCCCCAGGCCTAGGTATGTACCCCCTATCCATATTTCTTTATTATGTTGGTGTTGTATACATTTTTTAATTTTACAGATATTTTTCACATTGGGTATTTGGTTTGAATGTGCAGTTCTTCACCCATGACCCCTTTTCACTCTATTGGTTATGGAATCCATTGAATCCTCTAGGTATACATCCCTAACTGTCATACCATTCAACCCTTTACTCAGAGTTTCATTTTCCAATTATTCCCCCTGACAATTATCCTCAAGTTTCCTCCCCTCTAGGCTCTGCGGTTCCATCACCTCCATTTCCTTCAATTATCATCCTCTGATAGCTCTCTCCCTTCCATGATTTATCCCACATATTTATTTCCTTCTACATCCTGACACTCATGTTGCTTTACCCATTAGGATTGGGAGTCCTGGTAGTGTTATACCCCAGAGAAAGATCCTCATATTTCTTCCTCCTCATCATACTAACCACCCCCTTATGGAATCCCACCTCCCGATTCTCGGTTACATTAAATGCACCTCTGCATTCACATTACCCTTCCATACCATCCACCATCACCTATCCATCTGGAACATCATCCTCCACTCATCTAACTCATAAATAAAATTAAAAATGAGGCCCCAACCCTCCATCACTCTCTACTTGTGCCCTATCAAGGCCAATCCATATTCCACTGGGGCACCCATTTCTGTATATGTACTTGCAACCCCATAATTAATTTATTTGGTAATTGTAAAAATCACGTTTTACATTTCAGTAAGTACAATAGATTTGGTGGCTATCACACCTGATGGTGTTTTTTCTCTTGGCACACCACAACCCCTGTTACCCTTGGTTGGGGCATCTCAATACCCTCCCACCCTCTGCAAGCCATTTGTACCCAAGACAAAATATTAACCACCAATAGACCTTTGTGTCCCCTATATATCTATATTTTGACCTACGCTACATCATCTTGTGGTTTCACCCCTTTCAACATAGTTTTCCCATATCTAGTCACCCCCCTGACACTAGATAGTACATTATGGTTGATTCCATCCATCAATACCCCCCAACCAAGGGAAGTTCTAGAATCCCATATATTCCATACATTGTTCATGATTATCACCCCCTTTCCTGGTACCATTATAGTTTCTTCCAGCATGTTGATCACACTAGGTATCCAAAAGCCCTTTCACTTCTGATCTTTGTGTTACTTTTCATGTCAACCTGAATTTTTTTTGAGAAAAGTGACAATATCTTGGCCCTCATTTCATTGACAATGAGTGGCCTCGAACGACACAGATGTTAGAAAAATAGGATCGAGGAGAAAAAAATTAAACAAATGTAGAATCAAAATACAGAAGATACACAATACAATAGAGACATATATATACGTGGTTCACCTAGTGTGGGATACCTCCACTAGATAAATTTCAAGGTCCTTCATTTTTATTATCCAACAAAATGAAGGGATACAACCTACAACTAAAATGTTGTAACTTCCTCTTCTATCTCTCATATTCTCCTCTCTCATAATACAATATGCGCGATAATCCACAACCGCAATACAATTCCCTCATAAGAGAAGTTTTCCTTCTAGGGGAAAAAAACTAAAATAACTTCTACCATCAGATATGCGACCTTATAATGAATGGTCCAAATTGAACACAAAATTATAATAATTTACAAGGCAATTTATTTCCAAAATTTTGCTTCTGGGGCGTTCTCCCTGAATCCCCCACCAAGGGGGTGCTACAAAAATTGTCGCTACCCCCCCTTGGAACCCCCTGGAAACAGTTGTGGGGGGGAAACCCCCCACAGCCCCCTGTTAGGTAATGGGGTCCAAGCATGGCTGAAAGAAACCTCTAAATCAGGAAGATAATCAAGCTCCATAACCAACAATCTTCCACTTGGAGACTGATCACAACAACTCCATTGTTGATGTACATGTTGAAATATACTCCACCTTGGGCCTGGAAAATTTTTCATATTCACCTTCATGCTTGAAGACCAACTAGAATTGAGCAGGAACTCAGTTTCTCCTTGGTTACTCCCTTTACTAACATTTCTACATGGTTCTGGCCAGTATGTATCTTTTCCAACTTCAATTGTCCATCTTCCAAGATGGATCGTATGAAATGGTACTTGAGTTGTATGTTCTTAGTTTTTGAATGGAAGGTTGAGTTATTTTCAAGATGAATGGCACTCTCACTATCACAGTACAACCTGCTATTATCTTGCTTCTTTCTCAATCCCTCCATAAACCTCTATAACTAAATCATTTATTTACTATCCTCTATAGCAACAACATACTCTAATTCTATTGTGGAAAGTGCAACAACCTTTTGTAGTTTTGAAATCCAACTTATTGCTATTCCACATATAATAAAAACATACCCTGTGGTGCTCCTCCTGCTATCTTTATCACCTTCCATATCTGAATAAACATATCCATGTAGAAAAATGGTTGAACCTCCAAAACATAGTGCATGAGTATAAGTACCTCTCAAATACCTGAGAATCCACTTTACTTCCTCCCATAGTTGTTTACCTAGATTGTTCATATACCTGCTCACAACTCCCACTCCATGTGCAATATCCGGTCATGTGAAAACCATCACATACATCAAGATACCAACTAATGATTAATAAGGGACACTTGACATGTGTTCTATCTCCTCCTGCATCTTGGTACACATTTCCTTAGTTAATTTGAAATGGCAGTGAAAGGTGTACTAACTAGTTTTTCATTCTGCATTCTAAACCTCTCCAACACCTTCTCTATGTACTCACTCTGAGACAATGTCAATTTGTGATTTTTCCTACCTCTTGTTATTCTCATACCAAGGATTTTATTTTCAACACCCAAATCCTTCATCACAAATGAATTAGCTAATTTCTTCATGAGCCCATTTATATCCTGCATATTAGACCTTGCAACAAGCATGTCATATACATACAATAGTAAGATAATATAGATTCCATTTTCTATCCTTTTAAAATAAACACAGTGATCAAAATGACATCTATTATAACCTCTCTCTATCATAAACCCATGAAACTTCAAATACCATTGCCTTGGAGCTTGATTTAGGCCATACAAGATCTTCTTCAACCTGCATACCAAATTCTCCTTTCCTTTGACCTCATACCCTTGTGGCTGATGTGTATAAATCTCTTCCAATAAATCCCCAGAGAGAAAAGTTGTTTTACATATAATTGTTCAAGATGAAAATATTCTACTACCACAAGACTTAAAATAGTCATAATTGAAGTCATCTTAACAATAGGAGAAAATATTTTATCAAAATATATACCTTTCTTTTGTGCAAACCCCTTTACAACAAGTCTATCATTGTACAACTTTTTTCCTCCATCTTCTTCCTTCAACTTGTAAACCCATTTATTCTGCAATGATATTTTTCCTATAGGAAACTGAACCAAGTCCCAAGTTTATTTATTTACCAAGGAATCTATTTTCTCTTTCATGCCTTTCTCCCACTTATTTTTAGTGTCTACCTCTATTTCCTCTTCATAACTTTCTGGTTCACTAAAATCAGTCAACAATAAATAATACAATGGAGTATCATTCAAGGGGTCTACTTAACCTGGTATATATTCTAACAACACTTGTAGGATTTTGAGGTACCTATTTCTCTTGTTGGTGTACATTTTGATTTTTTGGTACCTTTGGGATTTATTTTTCAGTGATCTCATCGAACACTGTGTATTCATGTTTTTCTTTTTCCTGTTTATTTCCCTGCAACTGATCTTTGTACATGACCTTATCATTGAATATGACATCACTACTCCTAATCATTTTGTGATTTTCATAATCCCATAAGAGAAAACTAAAATCATTAACACTGTATCCAATAAAGGTACACTTCTTGGATTTTGCCTCAAGCTTTGTTCTATATTATTTATCAATATGGACAAATGCTTCACAACCAAAAGTTTTCAAAAAATAATAGTTTACCTTTTTACTTGTCCATGCCTCCTTTGGAATTCCACCATCCAAAGAGCTTGAAGGTCCTCTGTTTATTAAGTAAACAACAATATCTACAACATCTTCCCATAATTGCAAGGGAAACCTAGTATGCAATCTCATACTCCTTGCACTCTCCATTATTGTCATGTTCATCCTTTTTGACACACCATTTCCTTGTGGTGTTTTTGGAATTGTTTTCTCTCTACGAATCCCATGGTATGAACAGTAATCATCAAGCTCCTTACTGGAATATTCACCTCTGTTGTCTTACATGAGACACTTCAACCTTTTTCCTGTCTCATTCTTAACCAAAGATTTCCATTTCTTAAAAGTATCAAAAACATCATATTTTTGTCGAATGAAATAAACCTAAGTTTTTCTATTTTCATCATCAATAAAAGTAACATAATAATGAGAGCCACCAAGAGATGATACCTGATTTGGTCCCTATAAATTTGTATGCACAAGCTCTAACCTTTCACTCTTCTTTTCTTTTCTGACTCTGAGAAATTTGACTCTCATCCATTTTCCATAAACATAATTCTCACAGAAATCCAAATCAATTTGTTTAAGATTTGGAAACAAAGTTATTTTTTGAAGTATCTGCATCCCCTTCTCACTCATGTGTCCAGGCCTATGATGTCACAATGATGTATCCACTCATGTAAAATCTACAAAGATAGAAGAATTTTTATTACCAGTACATAAATACAATGTACCTCCCTTCTCTCCTTTTGTTATCACCAATGATCCTTTGGTGACCTTCCATGTTTTATCTTTAAATATAGATATACAACCTTCACTTGCCAACTTCCAAGTTGAAATTGTATTTTTCCTTAGATATGGTACATGTCTTACCTCCTTCAATAACCATTGGTTTCCATTCTTTTTCTCTATTTGTAACCTACCCATTCCAACAATTTTGCATGGTGCATGACCACCCAAATGAACCTGTAAAAAATCACCTTGAACATAATCTATAAAATGTTTCCTATGGGGTGTGGCATGAAATGAATCCCCTGAATATACTACACAAGACTCAAAAATATTATCTACAGAAAGAATCAAAGAATATTGTAACACATCACCTGTTACATTTGCTTCATGATTTTTCTCCTGTTGTCCATCTCTTTGTTTCTTTGGAGATCTGCAGTATTTATTCATATGCCCTTTCTTCCCACAATTCTAGCACTTTATATTTCTCAATATGGATTTGGATCTTCCCTTCCTAGAATTCCCATGGTTCCCTGAGCCCTTTCCTCTATACTTTTGTCTTCGTCTGTTCTCCACACACTAGTACATTTGGGTCAAATTCCGACAGCGCATTCGACGCAATTTCCACTTTATATTGTTGAGAGAATGAAAAACAACGGACCCCCTCAAACGTCGTTTCACATGACGTCTCTTTTCCAATGACATAGATTTCGTTGTTATTGCAATGTCTTGAACGTGGCAAGACTGACGTCTTGAACATGGCAAGAGAGACGTCTGAAATGTGGCAATAGAGACATATGGAACATGGCAATACCAACGTCTTGGACATGGCAAGAGAGACGTCCTAAACGTGGCAAGAGAGACGTCTTGAACGTGGCAAGACCAACGTCTTGAAGGTGGCAAGAGAGACGTCTAGAACGTGGGAAGAGAGACGTCAAGAACATGGCAAGAGAGATGTCTTAGATGTGGAAATAGAGACATCTTGAGCATGGAAAGACCATCGTCTTGAAGGTCGCAAGAGAGACGTCTAGAACATGGGAAGAGCGACGTTAAGAGGTATCATCTCCAACGTGGTTGCTATGGGAGCGACACTCCAAGATGTCGCAATAGCGAACTTCTTGTAGGTATTTAAAAAAAAAATACAATATCAGTACTAAGAGGGACAGGTACATTAACCTTTGTTAAGATACTAGCCATATCAATATTTAAATCTATATCATCGGTCTATATTTAAGAAACTCCGATCTTTTTATTAACAATGTATCCTCTTA
>SNQJ01S0024246.1:0-21324 GCA_010110895.2 Picea sitchensis
CATTTAGTGATAGATCTGTTTTCAAGCTAATATCAATAGAGTAGGAAGTAGTCGTATCTTGTTTTGCCCGCAGGACTCAACGAGAAGCAAAGGATTGGAGCGCAACTCGGAGCGTGCAGGGACAAACGTTGATAACAGGTACTTCTATCATCCTTCCTCCTCATGTGTTAGTTTAGATAGATTTGAAATAAATTTAGTGTCCATGATAAGCATTTTTCTGTCTAGGGTTAAGGTCAAGCTCTAGAGGTCGATCTACTTGTCCGCAGGCAGATTTTCCTACAACAGCATTCGTCAAGCAGTGAAACGTCTGACAATAACTCCATTTCCAACTTCAAAGAAGGAATCTGACACTCGATAGGTAAGACTGCTTCCAGCCCATATATGAGTTGAAAAGGTGAAAAACCTGTGGCAGTATTCATAGACGTTTGGTAGGCCCACAATGCTTAATATAACATCAAATGAAAATTTGACTTGGAAGAATTGATCATTTGTCGAAGAATAGTCTTGATAGAATTATTCACAGCTTCAACCTAACCATTTGCTTGAGGGTAATAAGGTGAAGAATTTTCTTGTTTGAACCTAAGCTTTAAATTTAACTCAATAATCATTTTGTTTTGGAAGTGACTGCCATGGTTAGTGACAATCTCCTTTGGGATACAAAACCTTGCTACTATTTGATTAAAGATGAAAATAGTCGATGTTTCTCCATCATTTTTTAACATTGGCATAGCTTCGATCCACTTTGTGAATTATTCTACTGCTATGATGATACAGTGAGGCCCCCAGGATGAAGCAGGGTGACATGTAGTAAATTCAATCCCCCACTTGGTGAAAGGACCAACAACAATGAAAGGAAACATAGGAGCAGGATGTGCCTGCATCTTCTGACAAAATATATGGAATGGGTGGCACTTCTTGACCACTTCCACATAATCCCTGATTAATGAGGGCCAAAAGTAACCTTTACGTAGAATCTTTTGGGTTTTTTCCAAACTACAAAAATGATCGCTCCAGTGTGACAGTCGTTCAAAATGAGATCTGCCTCTTCATTGGTAAGACATCACTGAAGAATGAAATCTATACCTTGATGATATAACGTGTCATCGAGCATAAGATAATTTTATTCCTGATGTTGAATTCGTCGGCACTCATCATGGGAAGCAGAAGCAGGGCACTTCAGATTCTGGAGGTACACAAGTATATCTCCATAGCAAGCATCCAAATATTCAATTACAAAAATATCTTTGTTAATAGGTGACTCTTTGGGCATGATATCACTAGACTCAACTGAAAGTTTTGAAATGAGTTTGACAAAGACCATTGACTTTTTGGATTTTGCAGAAACAAAATCCAAGTCAATTTCCTGTAAGATGACTGTCCATCTACTAATATTTCTGCCAATGACTCATCGTGTTAACACATATTGGAAAGGGTTGACAATGACAATGACAGTGGTCTTGAGAAGCAAAATGTAATGATAGAACCATTGTAGAAAATGGACAGATGCCAAAGAAAGTTTCTCAACATGAGATTAGTTGAGTTCTGGTCCAACTAGGACTTGGCTAAGGTAATATATAATGTGCTCCTAGAGCATATCATCTTCTTGAACCAAGACCATGCTAATGGTCGACTCTGCAACAGCCAAATAAAACAAGAAATCTATGTTATAATCAGGAGGCCGTAGTATAGGGGTAAACGTCAGGGAACATTTCAACACTTCAAAGGAGTGCTGAGCAACTTCATCCCAATATAATGGGACCCCCTTTTTTAAGAGACACATAAACCATTTAGTGATCTCGACATAGTTCGCAACAAAACACTGAAGAAAATTGTCTTTCCCCTATAATCTTTGAAGATGGGGTATCATGCACGAGGGAAGCAATTGAACTATCACCTCAAACTTGAGAGGATCGACCATGATCCCTGTTGTTGATACAATAAAACCTAAGAGATGACCTGACGTCATGCATAAACTACACTTGTTAGGATTCAAGTGAATTTGATAGTAGTGACATCACTCAAATATTAGTAGAAGATGGGAGGGATGATCATATCTCTTGCGAAAACACGATGCTAGATCATCAAGATACGCCTCGACTATGTGTTTGAGGTTATGAAAATTGAACGACATGACCTACTGAAAGGTGGCTTCAAAATTCTTTAAGAAAAAAGGAATCTTATGATACGCGAAGGTACCCCAAGGAAAAATAAAAGTAATTTTATGCTGGTCTTTGAGTTTGATTTGAATCTGATTGTATCCCGAGAAACCATCCATGAATGAAAAGACCTCGTAGCCTATGCATTCTTCAACAATATGATCGATGAACGGGGTAGGAAAATTTTCTTTCGGACAGGCCTTATTCAAATCACGGAAGTCCATACACACATGAATCATGCCCTATTTATTGTTAACCGGAACCAGGGTTGACACCCATTCCATCAACTGCACAGGGTAGATAAAACCAACTTTGAGCATTTTTTCTACTTTTGCCTTGATTGTTGCCACTTTTCGAGGATTTACCGGACGAAGCTTCTGTCGAACCGGTTTGGAATCAGGGTAAGTCATAATTTCATGCTCAACAATTTGTGGGTCGATGCCTGGAATTTCCTCATAAGACTAGAAAAAAATGTGGCAAAATTATTTGAATAACTCGGTGTAAGTTTGAATCTCTTCGGGGGAGCAATCCGCTCGGACGAAAACATTCTCCACAATGCCAGGGGTTTTAGAGATATCGATTGGAATCGATGTAACAATTCTTTCCATGTTACCCTAGGCATAAACTTTGTGTGTAGACAGAGGATTGATAGGACAAGGATTATCTCCATTCATGGTCAAAACAAATTCTCCCGCCTCTATTCTCCTTAACTCAGGAAGGAAGTAAGATCTATGATGTAGATCATCCCAAGGTAAATTGGGACCAGTCATTGCCTTGAGAATCACCTCGTTAGAGGGAAAGACCAATTCTAAAGGATATTGAGTGGAAAGAGAATCTTGAGCCCAGGTAGGCTCGAGAACTAGATCTAACTCTTGTGCAGGAATCAGATTGGGGTTGGCCGAAGTCTGCTGGACAATGTTGTACACAACCTCAACTGCGGATAAGGGCATGGCCATGCCACAATGCCATATCCCTTCCATTGAATCCAATGGGGAAGGTAAAGTCCACGTATCATCAAATTAGCTCGTTTGAAATGACGATACTTGAAAAATATCAGCCCTCGGTTGGTTTAGAACAACCTAAATAAGCCTTACATTGCTAGAAGGTGGTGGGTAATCAAAAGTTCCCATTAACGATGGAAAGAAACCAACACCCAAGTTGACAGTTCCAAGCTACGGATTATCAATCATTGGGACCGTGGAAGCCCCCAATGAAGGGTCAGGATGAGAGAAAGACAACTGGTCAATGGTCACAATCCGACTCTCATGCGGAAAACACAAGACCTGAAAAACAGTAGCAACCACTTCATGCATCACATAAGTCCAACTCCTTCCTAACAATAGGTTGTAGTCGAGAGGTGCATTGACTACTTCAACTTTGATACACACAGTTTTACCTCCCAACTGCATGGGGAAGGAAGGAATAATTCCATGTGGTCTAAACGACTGACCATCAAATGTCGTAAGAAATGTAGGCGATGAAAACAAATTACGCTGGACAATGACCTTCCAACATGCCAATGACATCATGCAAATTGAGGCACCCTCATTAACAACTGTGCAAAAATTGTTCCATGTAAAATATTTCGTGGTATAAGCCACTAGTATCTGAAAGGCAATGTGGTGAGGAAGATGGGGTTGTAAGTTAGTTGGATCGAAAATGATCGCTCATGGGTTACAAGTATATGCCTCTCCCAAGGTGGATAACAAAGCTTTTCTATGTGATGGGAAACTTTGGAGGACTTCCAAAGAGGACATCACGCAAGGGGTCTGTGCCAGATCCTCTACAACAGAGTAGTTCTGGGTGACCCTCATGTTTGGATTATGAGAAGCCTTCTTAAACACACCTTTAGGGATGTGAGTCATCATTTCTCCCACCACCTTATCAATTTGGAGAGGATTCGGTGGGTTAGTGGCTTCCTTTCCCTTCTTGATAGATTCCAACATTCCATAGTCTCGGGCCTTGGTCGCTAAATGAGCCTCAACATTCATCATGTAAATATTTGCGGCCGGGTTATTATTGGTAGGTGCAGGGGGTCCCTTACTACCCCATGCCACCCTCGTGTATGCTGAATACTGAGCCATGTTTTTCCCTTGTGGAAAAGGGTTCGTCAGCACAATAGGTTGTCGTTGCGCTAATAGCTTATGGGCTTCTACAAGTCGAGGGAACATATGAGTCGGGTGGTCTTCTGTGCAGATATTACAAGGATACTTTGACTTATTCTTCTCCATTTTTCCCCTGCCATCATTATTGGTAGCCTTTTTATCCCCTTTACCCTTCTTATTTCATTGTTTCTTCTTTCCCTTAGGCTACTCGCCGGCCTTGGGATTCGTCAACTTCACACTATGTACATCTGATGTCTAGGTAAAGTGAACATTTGAACTCTGAGTCTAGCTGACCATAGTCTATTGTATCGACAATTGTTGCAATTAAATCGACAACAGGTCCGTGGAATTTCTTTGTGATGAGCCCAAAATGTTGTCGGTATGGGTTCCAAAATTTTTCTTGGCCTTATCGAGAGTAGATCGCAACGCATATGGAAATATATCGTAGAGAATGCCAGATTGAGAGTAGATCAGTTCAAGTTGTTCAGCTCTCATAATCTCCTCCTCTTCTGAAAACACTCTGGAAGTGGCTATGTCCTTGGATACGCAGGGCACCAAATACTTCAAGAACCACTCAACCAATAAAGTGGGAGGGACCTTGACCTTAATTAATCTCTTTCTATTCTTCCATTCTCGGATATGATCAGAGATATGGTCAGCCTTGGTTTTCTCAAATTTGGCCAACAATTCGGTGCCGACATCCTATCTCACATGTAACTGGAAATGGTTCAAGAAGACCATTTCCAAGTCGTTGAATTAAGAGTACCTCGAGCCATCGAGCTCAATATACCATTTCGCAACACCTCCTATAAGAGTGCATTGAAAAAGGCACAATTAGATAGAGTTATCCTTCAACGAGTTTGACGAGCACCATAAATGAAAAGTCATCACATGATCACCTGGATATTCGCTAGGCTTGCCCTCAAATTTCAGAAAATTTGAAGGTAACTTAGTTGGCATGGGGAGCCAATGCGGATCATGACAAATCAGATTGTTTAGTAATCTCGACAAGTATTGCATATGTAGTGTTTCTAGAAATGGTAGTTTCAGTTGTGAACTATTTAAAGGAAAATAGGGTTTTGGATTTTGACTGGAACCAGGTTGCTAGGAAACGTTGGACTACTGGCTAGGGTTCTGGTAGAACCTGTGGCCTTGAATAGCATAGGGGAACTGTGTCTATTGGGATGTAATTGGTTGAATCCAAAAATTGGACAACATAGCCTGTGCGAGGATTTCTCCCTGCATCATATTCCAAGGACCTTGGAGGGGAATACCCCCAGCTGATCCGACGGGAATGGGTATGGATCCCTTCCCGAGGTTCCATTGAGCATGGAAGGGGTTGCTCCCGACCGACATTCCTTGCGAAGGAACCGATCTTGGCCAAGGATTCTAAAGACCCTGTGTGGAGAAAACTCTAGTTGTCTCTACATGTGAAGGAATAGTACCTTGCACTGGGTTCTGTTGACCAAAATTAGGGTTTCCCCTAGCTGAGACATTAAACGAAGAAAAATCATTGTTCCCAAATGCACCAAACAAAGAGAACAACATAGATCCCACTGACATTGTATAAGACGAAGGTCCTAAAATTCCTCCACCAAAGAAGCTATAATTAGCATTTGACCCGATTGGCTGCTAAAAAGAGCCAACGAGAAAAGGGGACAGAGGAGGTATATGACCCCCACCATAAGGCATATCATTAAAAGGGACTGTAGTGCCCCGATTGACCCTTGCACGAAAGAATTTGAGTTCCCTACGCCCAAACCCATGGTCTGTAAGGTAGAATAAGTAAGAACCGAGTTTGTATCAAAGACGAGCATCCCATATGAGAAAGGACGGCCCGCCACACTTTAAGTAAACAGAACAATGGTTGAAGCTGATAAAGGTATCATACCACTTTCCAAAGTTGAGGGAGTCGAGACCACTGTGGTCATGACTGGTGAAGGTGGGAGAGGAGGTAGGATGCCCCCTGCAGTAGTATCTGTAACGGGAGTATGAGGACCCCTAGATGAAGTAGCAGCATTCGCTTCCATTGTTGCTCATAGAACTAGCTGGCACTCAGATGATGTCACCTCAAGAGGGACAATATGAATTAAGATCGACGTCGACAAGTCAGATAATAAGAGGGTTAGCTGGTCTAAGAGCCTATGCCTTAGGGTCAGAAATGGTAGGTTCCTCTAGAGTCAGAAAGTCTCATCGTGGAGTAGGCTCGAGCACCGTTTCCTATGGCCCGATCACTTTGAAATACCCTTCTTGATCAAGTCTTCGCCTCAACGGTGGCAGAGGTGGCTCCAAAGTAACCAGTGACAGGCCTTGAAGCCTTCATGACTGATGGAGCTATTGATCTTCCATTTTTTTAAATGATCAAATGACACAATAAGGCTTGACTAGTGTAGAACACAAAGAACACACTAAAAAATTTCCTAAAGATAAATCAAGGAATCGACTATGTAGTAGGAAGGATGGTTATGCCAATCGACACTAGAGAAACTAACTGGTGCAAGTGAAACTCGAACATGGAAGCACCCTCCGGGTATACTCTGTGAAGTGTGATCCGATGTCCACCCTAGGTACCCTGGTATACCCTCGCAGTCACCTATGTAAGTCTGTAAAATATGGGCAACTAGGTTTCCAACTCACAGTCCATTACCAGGTGGGTACAATCGACAATTGGGTAGATTGTAATGGGTAGGACAATAAGTCTAAATCCCTTCAATGGTATCAAAATAAAATGGTTTGGAAGACAACTGAGGATATCAAATAGATTTGAGGTCCACGAAGCTCCGTAGGCAAATGGGATCGATATTGTTCCTGAGAAAGACCCTCAATACACAATCCCCACTACGTTTGGTCAAGCTTTGGAGGGGTTATTTACTCTTCCTTTCCTCACGTGAACTCGTGTTTATCTCCTGTGTTAGAGGGGGGTCCCGACTAACTCTTATGACAATGGAATTAAATCACTCCCTAACTCAAAATCCAATCTTTGTTTTAAAGTGTCCTTGAAGAGTTTCCTCTTCACACCTAATTCAAGGCCCTAAAACCCTAAACTAGTTTGTGAACCCTACAAACATAAAAGTCTAATGTATTTTAGATTAGGCATTATTTTTAAGGCTCGATTTACACAAAAGGTACGGTAGTGAAACTAATGGTGTTATAAAGAGACAAATAAGGAAGAGAACTTTAGAGTACTTGAAAGACAAATTAATTCAAAATTAAAATCAAAGATTGTAACCAACTCTTTGTAAATTCAACTTTTCTAACTGATATTTCAATATCTTGTAAACGAAGAAATCCTAAAACTTGCTTTCGTTTGACTACAAACTACTTATGTTTCAGGAAATCGAAAAGAACTTGGAAATAAAGAGTCTTTTTCCTTTTGCAAATAACAACTTTAACTACTTTACCAAACTAAATGCAAGAAAATAAATTCTCCTTTTATTTTTTGAGCTGCTTTAATGAGAAAAAACTGAAGTAAACCTTTTGTGTTTTCAAAGCAAGAAAAAGGGTAAAAAGAAAATTGAAAACAAGACTGATAAAAACCCTAAGCCCACTGTGGATCGCAGGGATTCAACCAAGAAATCAAAAGGTGGATCTAAAACTTGACATCTTGATCAAAACCTTTTTAGGGAAAACACAAGAAGAGTAAGGAAACAAATAAATTGGAACCTATACCGAAGCTATGGCAGAGATTTTGGTTGATTCAAGAAATCCCTGAGAAGTGTGAACTTCTATTAGGAAAGAGGCAAACTTCCTCTTTATTAAAAATATTTTCATGAAACAGAGACGCGGGCTATTGCATCAACAACGTACATATGGAAGTGGGATGTTTATTGTGCAGAGCACATGCGGGATGACCCAAAACAGGGCGCATACACCTCTGAGTATTTCCAAAAATAAAAAGACAAGGCATAATTACAGGGAAGGGAAAGATGATATGCACCTTGGAGGTGACCATAACCCCTTGACAGAATCAGTAAACATGACTGAAACTATAAAGGAAAACAAAAAACCAATAAATCAACCCAAAACCCCCTAAAACACCCTAGAGATATCCCCAGTATGGTCCCCAATTCTGCTAGCGGGAAAATCCCCCCTTTAACTATACTAGGGTTTAAGATATAGACAAAGAGAATAACTGTCTAAAAGTCAATCTAGTGTCTAATCTACCCCAAACATACCAAAACAAATGAAAAGAAAGCAATAAGAGAGAATATTGGTAACTGTACCTTTTATCCCACGTCTGGTGATGATCTCTTCAAGCTCTGTAGTTCCAAAGACTGCAAGTCTCCTCCCAAGGCTGACTTGCATCCAAAACTAGGAAAAAAAGGACTACAATCATGCTATTTCTATTCATGAGTTAGGTTTAGATATAAAATCCTATGTATAAATCAAATAAAATACACAAAAAATCATCATTTGGGACAAAGAAAAGAGATTATTTTATTCATCAAATAAAGACTGAAACTTACAATCCATGTTGGCCACCGTTGGGCGAACCTGGTCCAGTATCCTCTTTACAATGCTCCAAGTGCACCTTCAATGGGCCTCTTCTCTCAATCAGCTGGTCACCTCAAGGGAAGGGAATGGATTGAATGGAAGAACAAGGGGTTGAAGAGGGAATGCTGAGGCAATATCTCACAAAAGGTAGAAAAATCTTGGGCAAGGAAGGGAAGTGAAATTGGGCAGAGTTTCACCATTCTTATGCTTATATTTGAAATGAGGCCCCAACACCTCCTTGTATATGACAAAAGGATGGTTATTCAGTTCAAGGATGAGATATAGAAGGTGAATTGGTTGGGAAACCTCTAATAGCTCGTGAATTTCACCGAATTCCTCACAACTTTTTAATTTTTGCAAATTTTGCAAGCATAGCGGGTTGTTTAGTGTGCAACAAGCATATGTACGTGGGTTTTCTAGCATGCAACACACATATGTATGCAGGATGTTGTGGTGCAAGGTGTGTACATTCTCTAAAAAATGGTTTTTTAAGAAGAGCTCCTCAGCAGTTCTTTGGCAAAATATGCAGGTAAGAGGGCCAAGGCCATGTATGCATGAATAGGGCATTTTAGGGCTATAACAATTATGCAAATGAAAGACTACTTCTCCCTCCAAGGTATTACTTTTAAACTGATGAAAATTAGGGTGGGTGTGTTATACTAGGATCATGAGTGTTGGCATGGAGGTAATGTCATAGGAAGTCCTATGTGGGATACATTACCTAGATCCATTTTTAGAAGACCATATATGCTTACTTTAAAATAGAATACTCATTATTTAGGAAGGTTGACCAAGCTGTGCCAAACATGCATAGTGGAATACTTTATAGTCACAACCTTTGAGAAATTGAAAATCCACATAGAGGGCATCACCAATACATTTTTCAAAGATTTTTTTATTAGTGGTGTAAAGGAGGATATTAGAGTACAAGTCTTGATGACTCACCTAGTTACCTTCTTGCAGGTCTCTAGGCAAGCTAGAGAAGCATAGGTGGTGGCAATTTCTCAAACAAAAAAATCCACTTTTACTCTTATATTATCCCCCCTTATGTGTCTAAAACAAATTCCCCTACCTCTTAGTCTTTGTGGATCCACAAATTAACTCCAAAAGAAGCCATGGAATGCCAACATCTAAAACTTTATTATAATTGTGATGAGAAGTGTTTTAGAGGGCATAAATGTAAGGAAAAAAATGTTTCAAATAGATGTGACCTAGTCATACTAGCCTGAGGTAATTTTAGAGGAAGACACTACATGGTTCGATCTCATAGTGACTACACTACCTCCCTTAGAAAAAATCACCTAGGAGCCTCCTTGTGTGAAACCCCTAATTTCCCCCCATGCTCTCTCAATATTTTTAGTTCCCCAGACCTTTAAGTTGCTTGGTTATATCAAGAGCATAAAGGTCATTGTATTAATTGGTAGTGATAACACCCACAATTTTATTCATCATCAAGTTTCTTAAGAAAAACATTGTTATGTATATGCAGTGCACTTTTTTCATATCATTATAGCCCATGGTGATATGCAAAAATGTGGGGCATGAGTGTGAGAATGTAAAACTTCAAATATGGGACTATTTTCTCAAATCAAACATGTATATTATTGAAATGGGTTGCTGTGATTTAGTTCTTGAAGTGGAATGGTTATGAAAATTGGGTCTCATTATAATTGATTTCAAGGAGTTATATATGAGCTTTAATAAGGAGGCCCATAAACATACCCTTTAGGGTCTCAAGTCTTACTAGAAATTATTAGTTCTCAATGTATGGAAATTTTCTTACAAAATTACCCTTGTGACATTATTACCCAATTCCATCAGGTTATGGATACACCCCACATGAAATTCACCCTAATTTGCTGTTGATTTTGACTAGTCATAATAGGGTTTTGAAACACTTCATGCCATACCTTTTTCACACACCAAGCACAATCATGGTATCCCACTAATTCCTAGTGGTAAAACACCCAATGTGCATCCTTATCAACATTAATTTATCCAAAATAAGGAAAATAAAATATCATTCAATAATTGTTGGATTTTAATGTGATGCATCATAGAGTTTTCCCTTACTCATCCCCAGTCATCGTGGTCTTAAATAAAGAAGGAAACTAGTGTGTGTGACGTGACTTCAATGTTGTTAATAAGTTGACTATCAAAGACAAATTTTCCATCTCAATCATTTATGAACTATTGGATGAGATTCATGGTGCCTAGTGCTTCGCTAAATTGGACCTTTGCTGTAGCTATCACCAATTTTTCTTAAAAAATATGTAAATTTCTAAAAATTAAAATTATAAAAGTGATATCTAAAATCAAATATACCTAGAAAATAAGATCTTCTCTCAACAAAATTTTGAGCACAAATGATGCTAATGTACGAGCCCTATGTTTCCTTGCCGATTTTTTCTTAAATGATGAAGTATGATTGCATTGGTGGAGGATAAATCACCATGTTTGGTGAGAAATGAATTGAAAGGAAGTCATGACTTTTTTTATGCATTTATAGATAGAAACACACATGTGTTCCTATTGCGTTCATGCTAAGGAATACATACACATATTTAATGCATGCACATTATTATTTAAAAGATACACATGGATTTTTGTAATCCATGATGGAGTAGAATTAGTAGAGATTTGGTGGGGATCGAGGCTATTTAAATAGAAATGTGTGCACGTTAGTAAATCATGTGCATGTTCATAAAAAATATAGCAAGCATGCATTCCTATTGCATTTAAAAAGGGAACCATCTTCATGTTCCCACCCATGTTCAAGATGAAGTACATATACATACCACAACTTTCTCTCAAGGCTATTACAAGTCTACTAGCTCTTCAAAACCCTATCCAAGGAAAACATGAAAACCCTATCTGAAGCAAGGATCTACAACATGCAAAAATCACTCCAAAGATTACTCCAACAATTACTCCAAGGAAAGATATTTTGTTCTCTTATTCTTCTTCTTTGCCAAAGATACCCTAGGGTTTTATTACACAACCTTAATCTCAAACCTCTAAGGGATAAACCATAATGCTAGAATTCTAAGATTCTCTAAGATGCTCCAAGAACACAAAGAAACCCTAGCATATCCAAGGGCAATTGAGGTTCTCCACTCCAAAGTACACATGCCATTCTCCAAAAGGTGATACCATACACAATAAGGGTTCCAAGATGATGTAGCTACCAAGGTAAGTTGACATCCCTCCATCACAAGACTCCATGAATTCCATCAATCCTCCTAAGAAGTGTACTCCATTAGGTCAACTTCCTCTTACGAGAACATTGTTGTAGCCTATGCATCCCCGAGCCAACTCGAACCTCTGAACATGGATGATTTTAAGGATGAAAATTTATTTTAAAATCTAGAAACCTTGGCGAATATTACTAATCCTTCATATGAAAACTATAAATGTTTGGTGATATTTTTGTAAAAATATTCAGATTTCTAAGGATTTTATATAATTTGTATAACATTTTGGCAATTTTTAAGGTAAAATGATTTTATCCTATAGAATTTGGATGAATCATTTTTATAATAGCGAATCATTTTTTGGGAAAAACCATGGAAAATTATCCCATGAGCGAAATTTAGCCCCTAAAATCATCCCTGCCTCCAAACAAGAATACAAGAAACCCCATGTTCTCTAGGGCCTAATTCCCCCCTCTAAGATACACAATGTTCCTCCTCCCAAGTGGTGCATTCTCCAAGAAAACGATCTCTCCATGTGGCCATAATAAAGGGCATCCACCAATCTATCAAGAGAACTCTAATGCTTTAGGGAAGAATACCAAGCCATAACCTATATGAGGTCAAGAAATCACTGAGCCAATTGTCTCTGCCATGAAAATACATTATGGACCATCTTCCATGCATTAATCTATCTTGGACCATCTAGGGGATGAATATACGCCATGTACCCCAAATCTCATGAAGCGCCCCAAACATAGTGTAAACAATTTTGAAGTAACTCTAAAATATAATATCTAGAAATAATTGGATCACCACATTTTTTGGTATCTCTATATGTAGATATGGTGTGTTATAACTCTACATATAAATATGGTCCCCAAGGAAACGATTATCCATAATATATACATAAATATGTTTTGTTTGATGTATGAGGTTGTTATAGTTGAGTAAAGCCCATTAGGTAATTAGATGATTGTTACTCAATGTAAAAGGGTCCTCTTTATTAAATAAATCCCACTAAGTGGTTGGTGCTCATTAATGATGGGACCACTAGTAGTTAGAGTTTGCTAGTGAGAAATTATTTATAGAGATAAGAATCTATACAATGTTTTGTCAACTTTTATTATTGTATTGGAGCTCTACCCAAATGAGGTTTCCCCCTTGAAGAGGCACGTGAACATTGTCTCTATTTTCTAGACTATCAACATGAGGGCTATATTCTATAGGGTCTATATAATTGTCTCTCTTATTTACTTTTCTACACTTTATATTTCTTAAATAATTGATCAAAAATCATCGTTTCATATTGGTTAAGTACATTACAAGTGGTATTATAGATCTTTCACGTGCCAACAAGTGCTTGAATTTCATATTTTTTTGATAGGCTAGAGATATGTTCTGACATATTTAAACCAAATATATATCATTAAGTAAGTAAAACTACAGCTAGGGAAGCACACACTTAGGGAATACAAGTGGAGTCACTTGGTTGGACATCCTTGTATGCCTCTATTGGTGCCTCGATGAGAAGTATCAAATTAGAATAATTTTTTCCATGGATTAATCTTCCACATAACTTTAGGTTTATTTGAAGATCCCCAGGCGCACATAAAAATAGTCTTACATACGCCTCTCATCTATCCTATTGATATTGTACACCAAGAACAACACTTGGAGAGATCACTCTCGTGTACCAGATAATTGGGTAGTATGGCTAAGGGTACATTTTATCCTCCCTAGTTGTTGTCATGAAATATTTGTTCGAGTACTACTCTTGGAAACCCTTAGGTATGTGAAAGAGATATAGCATTTGACACTCCTTTATCCATAGGACCCTACAAACCCTAGTAGCTAAAAAATAGTTCTATTCTAATATCAATAATTTGTGATTTTTGTCATAGTAGTAATAATCCTACCATACTTAAAAAAAAAACTTATGGACCCAACAACCTCATTGAAGAAGACATATAAAAAAAGACTCCTTTCTCAATTGTGATTGCATTAGTATAACTCTAAACTAACCATTTTTTGGACCAAACCATACTATTGCAGGTGACCTATCTCAAAAAACATCTTGTGTAAGAATGCTTGTGTTAGTATAAGTATCTAGTGATATTTTTGGTGTATTCAAGGGCCCCATGAAGGCCACTAGAAACACAACCATAGAGAACATACTCACCAACTTGTAAAACTAGGTCTCTGGGGTTGAAGTAAATGTCTCTAAGATTAAAAAACAAGTTTCTAAGATAGACAACCTACATTAAAAGGTATCTAAGATCATTAGCATGCAAGAAATGTCTGCATGATCTTGCATTACTATATTTGCATGCATTAATTAGTTAGTAGTGAGACAACGAATAATTTGTTATCAAAGCCATAGAATGTTGAATTGATACCAACTAGATGAATTGGGTACGTGACCAATTGATATCAGAGTAAGAAAATGGTGGAAATTTATGGTTTCATGAATTACCCCATATCCTCAATAGTTACATGATTAACAGATGGAGGGAGCCGAGGTAGGGTTTGGTGGCCTTGGTTTGAGGGACACCAGAGGGTCAGGTGATTGGGATAGTGTTCCATAGGAAGAGGCAGTGTCTGGGGGTGACGTATTGTGGGGTAGGTAGGTGGAGAGGGGCTACAGATAAAGGGGTAGACTGGTTAGGTTCTAGGGGTTTAGATGATAGTTGTAGGCTCCTCTGCGGAGGAGCTAGAGGAAGACCTATGGTGGAGTCAGGGGGGGATATTCAAGGCGAATGAGGTGTACAGGTCAGATTTAAATCTGTACTGACACTCATTAATTAAGGATGACGTTAAGGTGGAACTAGTGGAAGGTAAGTTGGGTCCTTGTACCGAGATAGAGACAGTCGGCACGTTGTGGAGGAGGCCGTGCGATTAGAGCATCCTAGGAACTATTGACGAGACCTTTTCCTGTGAAGTGGATAGAGGAGGAGGTTTAAGTGCCTACGAGTCAGTTGATGAGGTTTTTTGTGGCCGAAAGTTTGGAAAGGAGGAGCAGAGACTCAAGGATTTGAACGTAGGGTCTGTTTCGGTGGTGTCCGCATTGTAGGTGGTGGACCCACTACTCTCTTTGTTGATCAAAGGAAGTGCTTATGTAAAGGATATTGGGTTGCAACAAATTACAATGGTTGTGGATTATTGTGGTCGGAAGGTTGGTAAGGATGGGTAGAGACTTAAGGATTTGAGAGAAGATCCTGATTTGGTGGTGTCTTCGGTATAGGAGGTGGATCCACTACGCTGTGCATCGAACATAGACAAAATAATAGAAGAGACTGCAAGTCTGCAACACTCTGTTGACTCTATAGGTAGTGGTTTGCATAGTAGTAGAGTAACAGATCCACTGCATGCTAGTGGTAAAGCATGGAAGGTGAAAAAGAGACAACCCTCGATAACCCTAGGGAGGGATATAGGGATGGACTCTATGGAGAGGTATCTAGCAAAGGGACTTGTTGGTAAGTTCGGATATGGGGCGGTTTCCACCAGGGACATTGAAGAGTGGGTTGAGACTACTTGGGGCGCAGTGGTGGGTTATAAACCGAATATTATGTTCCTAGTCAAGGGCTAGTTTTGTTTTCTATTCCGATCAACGGAGGATGAAGAACGGGTATTGAGAATGGTTTGGGTGGTTAAGTCAGGCATCCTAGTGTTGAAAAGGTGGCATATTTCTTTCAAAAATGATAAGGAACCTCTAAGATTTAGGCATTTATGGGTCCTTTTACTTGGATTCCCATTGGCTTTCTAGAACATCGAGGCTTTTACAAAGATTGGAAATGCCTTAGGGAAGTTCCTCCATGTGGATTCGAAGCTATTGACTGGCTCAAATAGAAGGATGGGGCACATATGATTTAAATGATGGGTTACTCGATCAGATTGATATTTCCTAGTGCGACATTGTTTTTAAACAGAGGCTTGATTATGTGGGGGTCTCGTTCAGATGTGCGATTTGCAAAGGTATGGGCCACCTACGACACCAGTGTTTTCGGGCAGGCTTGAGAAAATATGGTGCGGTTGAAGTGGTAGATCCATAGTCGCTAAATATTTTGAACACTCTATGTCCTGGTGATTTGGGAAGATTCGTACCTTCACCCGTGGATTGTGATAGCAGTTGTGGTAAGGTTCTTGCTCCCCTTATTTTTCCTTCTGTCACTTCTTCTAGTAAAATTAATGGGAGTATTGGGGGGATGTGGGGATATACCCTACCTTTATGCTCTATAGGGACAAGGGGACCTATTTTTGATTTACCTGTTTTAGTTTTGGAAGAGGGAGCTAGGGGTTCTAGCAAGATGGGGATTTTGGAGATGTCAAGAGAAGTGAATTGTCTAGGGAGGGAAGAAGAAGGGGTGGGTAGGGTTTCTTCTATGGGTGGGATTCTAGAGACCACATGTGAGGTTCTGGAACCTTTTCTATATGCTCGAGTGTCGAGAAAGGTGAAGAAAACAAGAGGGGATGTAATTCCGATTTCGGGAAAGTATGTCTCCAGTGTGGCAAGGAGTAGATCCATTTCTAGTCTTGTGGAGCGGGAGGAGGTATTGGGAGGGGGAGATTATTTTGTACACCTCACTATCTCATCTCGATCACATGATGGATGTGCTTCGGGGGTGGGGGCTAGTACTTGGAACTCACCTGTAGTGTCATCGGAGTAGGCCAGGGTGATGGATGAATTGGTAGGAAGGGACGATACCCCACATGCTCAAACTCTGATTGGGTGTATAAGAACAATAGATTGTGGGGATGTCTGGTGTGAGGGTCCATTACTGGATACAAAGGTTCTGGAGGAATTTGAAGACTCACTTATGAATTTCATTCCCTCCTACAGGGATGTTCTCACCCGAAAACCATTATTGATCTTTGATGGGGGGTACCTCTTATAAAGACAGTTGGATTGGTTGGGAGGGAGGGGATGTCTAAGGGGGGTAATATTGCAAGCCCAGGGGGTAAGGAATCACTGCTAAAAGGGGCAGTTCTCGGTGGACTAGAAAAGGAATTTTTATCACTGAAAACTAGGCTTGCAAGGAAACTCGAGAAGGTAAAGTAGAACTTAGTGGAGGAGAAAGTATTTATAATTGAAGGTCTGCAAGTGCTTAGAGCTCAGAAATCCATGATGAGAGTTAAAATAGGATCCTAGCTACCCTAAATGTTAGGGGGGTGGGGGGCCCTGCAAATAAATTAGCCCTCAAGCATTTTTTTTATAATGTTAAACCTGATGTTTTGTTTATACAAGAAACTATGGTGAGCGAGGTAAAAGCGAGAGAATTGTTTGTTAAATTACTGCCAAGATGGTATATGTGTGAGGCGTACTCTTCTGGACTGTCAGGTGGGTTATTAACAACCTAGAACCCGCGCGTAGCTAACTTTACTGCCTACTTGACCCCTACAGGAATATTGATGGAAGGGATAATAAAATATGTTAATATCATTAATAGTTTGAAGTTGCTGAATTGTTATGGGGCTTATGATGAAAGAGAGGCTTTCTGGGGGGCCTTGAAAAATGAGAGTTTATTTAATGAACCTAATCTTATATTAGGTGGTGACTTAAACTTCACCACCTCAAGTTGGGAGGTCTAGGTTGATTGTGCCAGAGTGGATCCCCTACAATTTTTTTTTAGTCAAATGATACAAGAGGGGGGTCTAGTTGATGTTGAGCCTACAAAATTACTTCCTACCTAGAGGAATGGTAGATGTGGAAAGGACTACATTGCTAAGAGACTGGACATGTTTTTATTAGACGAGAGGATGGTATCAACTGGGTTAAGATATAGATCTTGAGTTTGTAATTATAAGATCTCGGACCACATGCCAATGATCCTTCACTTGGAGCAAGATAAAGGGAATGCCAACTATCCTTTTAAATTTAATTATGTTTGGCTGGAGGATCCAAAGTTTGTTGAATTAGTAAAATCAAAGTGGAATGATATATTGGGCTCAAAGATACTAAATCCTATGGATTCTTTGGTGAAAAAGCTCAAGTTACTTAAGTCTTTGGTGTCCCAATGGGAAAGGAGGAAAAAGGCTGAAGCAAAGGCAGAACTGGTACAGTTAGAATTGGACCTGGAGACTTTTTATTTAGATTTCCCTGGGGGTTTTGTGCAACATGATTTAAAGGCCGTGGTTTTAGACAAAGAAAAATGAAAATTGCAATTGTTAAAGCAGGAGGAGGAGACCTGGAGGCAAAAGATCAGGGTGAACTGACTAGCACCAGGTGATAAGAATACAAATTTTTTTCATGCTTTTGCAAATTCTAGAAAGAAAATTAATACTATCTGAGATATTACAAAAGATGATGGCACTGATATTAACAAGACAATAGACTTACAAAAGGAAGTTGTTTCTTATTTTCAGAATGTTTTTAAGGCATAGGATAATATTGTGATTTCTAATCAACTTGCAGTATTAAAGAACTATCCAAGGATATTCTTTGTGGAAGAAGGGATAAAAGTGCCTGAGCCTGTTACTCTTTCAGAAATATTAACTACCCTAAAAGGATTTAAGGTTTCAAAAAACCCTGGACCGGATGGTTGGTCGGTGGAATTCTTCCTGGCTTTTTTTATCTTTTGGGAGAATACATCTTAGGATTGGTGGAAGAATCCAGGAGGAAGGGTAGAGTTTCAAGTGCTTTAAATTCTACTTTTATAGCGCTTATCCCTAAGAGTGATAAACTTGACTCCTTTGGAGGGTTTAGACCAATTTCACTCTGCAATTTGGTTTACAAGATTATAACTAAGATCATTGCAGCCATAATCAAGAAATCACTTTCTGTTGGTATCTCAAAGGAACAGTTTGGGTTCCTAGAGGGTAGAAAAATCACAGATGCCATTGGAGTTGTAAAAGAAGCTCTGCATAGCATTAAGGTAAAAAATATTAAAGCACTGGTACTAAAATTGGATTTAATAAAGGCATATGATAGAGTGGACTGGGGTTTCCTTAGGCTAGTATTATTACAAGTTGGTTTGAGCTTGGAGGCAACATATTGGATTATGGGGTGTGTGTCAACTGCAAATTTTGCAGTATTGATCAATGGTAAACCAACAAGTTTATTCAAGAGTTTCAGGGGTTTAAGGCAGGGTTGCACATTATCACCTTTAATTTTTCTTCTTATTGTGGAAGGGTTAATCAGAAATTTACAGGAACAGGTTGGAGCAAAAAATATTGTTGGAATTCCAATAGCCAGAAGGTTTAGAATAACTCACCTAATGTTTGTGGATGATGTAATTTTGTTTGGGAATGGCAGTATGGCTGAATGGGGAACTTTCAAAAAGGTTTTGGAACTCTTTTGTAAGGCGATGGGTATGACTTTTAGCACTCAAAAATGTGTCTTTTTAGAAGCGGGGTGGGGAGATGAAGAACTTGTTTTGTTAAAATATTTTCTACCTTTTGAAGTAAAATCAGTGGATGCAGGGTTTAAGTATCTGGGTTTTTACATAAAACCAAATTGTTACAATCGTGTTGATTGGATATGGCTGGAGAAGAAATTTGAGAAAATAATTGTGCATTGGTCTCATAGGTGGTTGTCTTTAGGAGGAAGGGTCACTTTGGTAAAGGTAGTGCTTGAAAGTATTTCTGTATATTGGTTATCCTTGGCCAAGATACCAAAAAGTGTTTTGAATAGTATAAGGAGAAGTATTTTTATCTTTTTGTGGACAGGTAAAAAAGATAAGGAAGGGATGCATTTTATTAGTTGGAAAAGGGTTTCAAAACCAAAAAATAATGGTGGATGGGGTATACAAAATATTTTTACTTTTGGTAAAGCATTAGCAACAAAGAGCCTTTGGAGATGCCTTATTATGCCTGGTCTGTGGCATGAGGTTATTATTAAAAAATACTTACAGAAGAAGTCTGTGGAAGCATGGTTTAGGAAAGAAAAGAAATCTTGGGTTGGATCCTCAAATTTCTAGAGAGATTTAACATCATCCTTACCTATTTTATCTGCTCGGATGGATTGGAAGATTGGGAATGGGAAGGTAGTCCGATTAGGGGTAGATCCTATGGTGGGTTGTTATAATTTATATAAACTGTCAATTAATCTTATTATGGAACTGAAGGATCAAGGCTTACATTTCTTGGCATAGGCTGGAGATAACAATTTGGAGGATGTCGTTCATACTAGATGGAAACATGCTGAGATTCTAGGGCTGGAAGGGGAACTAAAACATGAATGGTCAAACTATACAAAGGGGTTAATTGGAGCAGGTATAGATTTGAATGAAGAAAAAGATTTATTGATGTGGTCTTGGGATACAAAAAAGGGCCAGGTAAGTGAAAAACAAGCATATAATGCACTACTATTGGAGGAGATGGTAGAAGTTCCTATGTTCTAGTACACTAAACTTTGGAATTGGAAGTTACCCCTGAAATTACAACTGTTTGTATGGTTGATGTTAGAACATAAGATCCTCACTTGGGAAAATTTGAAGAAAATAGATTTTAATGGACCAAGTAAGTGTGTATTGTGTGGGAACTGTGAGGATACAGTGAACCATCTTTTTATTGAGTGCAACTTTAATAAAAATATTTGGGTTAAAGTATCTAAGGAATTAAAGCTTCACAATGCCTGGGTTGGAGGAGAGATTGAGGACTATTTTAAAAGATGGTTATTGAAAAAGGAAAATAGGGAAGAAACTCCCTTCTACATCTGTTGGGAGGTATGGAAACATAGAAATCTAATTGTTTTTGAAAATGTCATTCCTAGTTTGGGCAGAGTTTGTACTTGCATCTTATAGGACTTGGGAGAATTTAAAATTGTCTAGGAGTATAAGAAATTAAGGATTGATAGGCCTCCCATCCTGGACTGGGATTTAACAGTGGGGTTCTTTGATGGAGCCTCATAGGATTTGGGAAAAATGTGTGGGGCAGGGGTTGTAGGAAAGTGCCCAGTTCTGGGTACATATGGAATTAAAATGAACTGTGGGAGCGGGACCAACACTAAAGGGGAACTTTTATCTATGTGGTGTATCTTATATTTTGCAAATGTTATGAAGATATCAAGATTGTTACTCGTAGGATATTCTAAGATCATTATTGATTGGTTTAATAATGTCAATAACTTACATGTGCTCTCATTACAGACATGGATGTAAAAAATCAGAAGGCTGAGTGGAAGATTTCTACAACTCAAAGCTCAACATATCTACATAACTTTTAACAAGGAAGCAGTTCAGATGTCCAAGGAAGCTTTACAGTTGGATGAGGAAGGCATATTTTTCTTAAAGATTTCAGATGGACACCTAATGATCTTTGAAAGACTATCAACTTTTTAAAGATTACTTGTTTAAAGGATAAAATGACTATCTGGATATCTATTGTTGTTCACTGATATAGTCTAGTTTTTTTTTTTTTTTTTTTGATCTGATATGTAAC
>SNQJ01S0024246.1:41616-60655 GCA_010110895.2 Picea sitchensis
TGGCAATGGGTAGTTTTCCTTTAGAGAAACTTTGTTCAGGTTTTGGAAATCAATGCAAAGCCTGATTTCCCCAGACTTCTTTTGTGTTGGGACCAGATTTGAAACCCATTTTTAAAATCGTAAGGGAACTATGATTTTAGCATCATACATCTTTTTAATTTATTTTTCTATTAGGGGGAGTAACTTGGGATTGATTCTCCTAAGTTTCTATTTGAAAGGTTTTTGATCTTCTTTTATCAGGATTCTATGTTGTATGATGCTTGTGTCATAAGATTTTAAATCTTCGTAACCCCAAGAAAACACGTCCGCATATTCCTTGAAAATTTCAATGTATTTGAGTTTCTGCTCAGGAGGTAAGGATTTAGAAGGTTTTACTATCTTGGGCTTCTCTTCTGTCCCTATGTTAATGTCTTCAACCTCTTTACCACTGGCTTCAATTTTTGGTTTTTTAGCTACATCATTAAAATAAAAAAGGTCTTCTAAAAAAACTAAACCCCTATGTAAAACATTACTCTTTAAATGCAAAACATCAAATTCTATCTCATCTTCACCTGAATCTCCTGAATCTATTATTTACACTATCATTTCCAAAATCAGATTTATTTACATTTTCATCCTCATTTTCTAAGTCTATGTTTGTACACTCGAAATCATTTTTACATTGTAGAAACTCTTCAATTTGGTCATCGTTCCCAAATACCTGTCAGTATCTGATGTTGTCTGGGATAGTTGGTCTGCACTTCACCTCCACCGTGTATGGGCGAGTGGAACACAAAGGTATCTTGCACATAGTTGCTGATGTAGCTAACCCATTTGCTAAAATATTCTGTCCCCTAGGCATCACCTGCAAATCAACTTCGGTGAAACATTTAAGGGCATCCAAAACAACGTTCCTATAACATCTGAGACGGGGATGTTTTGCAACATACTCACCTTTAATTTGTTTGATAATTAATTCAGAGTCCCCTCTTACCATGATTTGTTTAGCACCAACCTTCTTTAGTAGTTTCAAACCAAGCATCAAAGCTTCGTACTTAGCTATGTTGTTAGTGCATTGAAAATTCAGATTGTAAGAATGGTTTTCTGAATACCTGGATCTGTGATTGTGCAACCAAACTCCTTCTCTAGCTCCTTCTTTGCTTACAACTCCATCGAAGTCCATGCTCTAGAAATCTGCTGACAATTCTTCACTTATCACGTTTTTCTTTCTTTCTTCCTCAGCGATTTCTTGACCTCCTTTCAAATCAAGTGTATATTCTTCCAGCTGGGCGATTTGCTCTCCCATATCACCATCATTATATAGGATAAAGGAATCCAGGTTAGAATGTATAGAGTATAGAGGATAGTTATGTGGCTTTTCTTGGCTGCTGACCATATATTTCATTAGCGTCTCTCTGTACAATCTTCTCTGTTGCCCAAATACTAGGATGGTGGCATACAACATATCCAACTGTAAAGTACCTTTCAACTTGGCCCCCCAAGACCTGGACAACAACATACCCTATTTCGAGGGAATGTCTGTGACCACAACATCCATAACCGTGCTTTTTTTTGGAATTTGAACTAGAGTGATACATAAGTCCTTGATCAATCCGATACATCTGACTTTGCTGGAGTCAAAGGAGTGTAAGTCCTTGTAAGTTCTAGTGACCTCGAGTGCCAGTTTTTCCATTACCGCTTTAGGCATCAAGTTATGGGAAGCACCTAAATCTAACATAGCATTATGCAGAATCGGGTCATGTATATTAAGGCTGATGTAAAAAGGAGCGACATTGCCATTGTTAGTCTGACCGTCAACTTCAGGGCCAAACAGGAGTTTAGGTTGATCATCAGTAAGATTTACAGTGTCTGAATGATTCGTCGATCCAACAATTAAGGCCTTTGTGCCTATATCAGGTTCAATGCTCAACACTTTGATCACCTGTGATCGGTAAGCATCCTTACTCATCAACTCGGAAAGGGGAATGGGAATTTTCACTTTGGCTAATTCCCCTTCGAGGCTGAAAGGAGTAGGTGCTCTACTTTGGCTCAACAATTCTGATTTGTCCACCATAGTCTTTTGGGCAGACGTATTTGGTGGGTTGGTTGATGAAATCTTAGTCTGCGTTGATCTTTGTAAAATGGCAAGGTTTCTTTTTGCTGGAGATTCAACATTACCTTTCTTAGGGATCTTTTTGGTAGAAGGCTCAAGGGCTTTCTTGGTTTCGACCACTTTCTTCGTTTCGGTTACCTTTTTGGAGAATTTTCACCCGTCTTCTTAATTTGAAAATTGTACTGCCTGTGTGCCTCCATAATGGCATTTTGAAAGGCCTGTTGTTCAGTCTCTTCAACTTCTTCGCTCACCTACATTTGAGAAAGAAGGAAAAGTTCTTGCTATTCCCGAGTGAGGAAAATAGCTTCGTTATCATGAATGCCCATGAGGTTTATGTGTGTGTCCTCCAATTCTTCAATTACCTCTTCTCCTTCATCGGCATAATTTTCCTGTAGGGGTGGTCTGATCTGTTGATTAGGACCCCTCTGTTCTCTTTGATCCCTGGGATCTCTCTGCTTTATTTAAGGATTCTCTTTGATCCCTGGGATATCTCTGCCTGATTTAAGGAGGATTTCTTCTGAAGTTAGGATTCCGAATTTGTGGAGCAGGTTGATTTTCTCTAGAGGATTTCTTTTGGATAGTAAGTCTCTCCATCATCCTTTCCATTTATCTAGCTAAGGAATCCAACTTGGCGCTAGAAGAAGATGTAGAAGGTTCTTCTTTAATCATGACTCTCCTTTCGATCCTCTGCCGTGCCCTTTTAGCCAACAGGTTGGCCTCCACACTTATTTCTCTTTTCTGCATGTCTTCCAGGGTGGTGGAGTTTCTTTCCCTTAATTGATATGACATATCAGCGTCGAAACTGTCAGGGAATTTTATCAGTGCTAAACCTTTTGGGGTTTTAATATCAGCTGGAATTGCATTATACAGATTATTGAACCAGGTGCATTAATCTTGAACTGTCTCACCTTGATTCCTTCTTATGTTTTCGTATTCTGACAAGATTTGGAGAGGATTTTTCTTTACCTCCCATCTGTCTAGAAAACTTCTTTGAAACGATGTAAGGTCGAGCACTGAGGTATCACGTAAGCCTTTGTACCATTTCTTAATGTCACCAGTCAAACTTTGCACAAACAATCTCATTTGAACGTCAGCTTCATCTACTTCCTGTAGATCAAAATAGTCATTCATTTTATCAACGTGTTGCTGTGCGCTTAAGAGCCCTATTCCATCGAACTGTGGGAGTCTCATTTGATAATCCTGGGGCATAGCATGTAGAGGTGCGGCCAACACCAAGGGAGCATATCTGGCTACCATGATAGGTTGGAGAAAGCGGGACAACAACCTGGATGATAGGTGTGGCGGTGACAACAGACGAGGAGGAGGAGGGGCTTGCTGGCACATAGTGAGCGGTTTGAGGTTTTGTAGTGGGAGGTAGTATTTCAGGGGTCTGAGGTTGCAGGGTTTTTGGGTCTAAAACGATTTCAGTTACGAAGCTATTAGATTTCATTCTAAATAGGCTTTGTTCGAAAATGGTGTGAAAGTCAAGATCTTGAAGGGTAATGAGTTCCTCTGGGAGGGAAAGGGACTTGTGAAGGAGATTATGAATCCCTGAACCTTCTGTAACGGTCTTCTTTCTAAGTAACTATTCTGGATTATCAGTTTCTATTGCAGGTTTTGGGTCTGGGTGAGATTGAGTATAAACTCTTTTAGGAGCCAGATTTTTTAATTTTTATATATTTTTTAGTTTTATGAGTCTAAAATTAATATGCAAAAGTTTTTAACAACCTCTAAACATTATTTCTTTATCAAATTTACAATTTGTTCAGAAACAAGGTCTTCTTCTAGGGAAAAAGAAAACATGGGGTTGAAAGTTTGTTCAGTTCCCCAATGGAGTTGCCACTATGTTAACGCTCTGTAAATTCCCATAGGTTGTCAGGGTAGAAGACATTTACAAGAAGTAACTTTATCCAACCACTTCGAAACTGGAATCTAGCCCTACCAACTTCAGAGAGGGATCTCTTTGTATGGTTTAGCTATGTTTTAACTTCAAGATATTAGGCGAGTTATATAAAATAAGATTGACTGGTTTGTTATTTTTGTTGAGTTGGCTGAAGGGGCTTTACGCATCCATTGGGCTATGGGGTCTGTATTATAAAGATATAAATATAAACCAGAAACAAAAGATTCTTTTCACAGGGCAAGATAATTCATTCGTTGGATTCTTTGGAAATAAAGTGATGAATAGCAGAAAAGATGAGAATATCAATTAAAATGAAGAAGCATTTAAGAATTTCTTCACTGTAATATCAAAAGATAAACATTAAAACCTTTCAAAGTCAGAAAACAGGGTATACAAAGATAAATCCTGCAACATGCGTTACTTTTAAAAGATTAGATTAGAAAAAAATATAACAACTGAGCAAGAAGGACATTTAACATAGAAAAGAAAACATCACCAATGAATAACACGCGAGAATCCTATGAAACGTCTCTTTATATTATTGGAAGATCTCTTGATAAAAATTACAGTCTTTGTAGCTTGTAAGGCATAAAGATCAACCCTCAGTACTTCGAAGTTTGAAGTATTTATAATCAAAATTACATACGACCCTGTCATTAAATATCAGGACATGGCAAACCTAAATTTAGCTAACTAACTTAACAAGATATAAAATTTTAGGAAACTGCTTGATGATGTGTTGAAACTTCATGTTGATTTCTAGAGTGAACCATTGGTGAGGACTTTACACGACCTCATCTAAATAGATAGCTGACAAGGCTTGGACACCTCATCGATTACTCGATCAGATTGCAAATCTCTTCCCATCAAAGGTTACTGGGAACACTGAATTTGAGTAATCTTCGATATACTTCATCCATCTATGTGTACTTGGAAAAAGTTGGCTTGATGATGAAAATGTATCGGATCTCATGCTGTATACTGATGTCTAACTGTAAAGCATCTATGAATTCCTTGCCCATGATACTACCTTGTATTCTTGATAATTTTGAGCTATCCTTAGCCACAATGGCTAGTTTCTTTTTGTAATCGACAAGCGTCATTAACTTGTCATTTATCACTCTCAAACCAGGAAGGCATTTCTTCTACAGATCTTCAATCTTGCTGAAAAATCTTTGCACTCCTGTGTCCATGGTCTGGACCTTTTCCTCCAGCTATAGCATTAGTCCTCTCTTGGTCAGGACCCTCTTGACCTCAAGGATGGTCTCTGTCCTATCTTCAATCTTCAAGTCCTCTAGCTCCTCTTTGGTTTTGGAATTCAGAAATTTGATGATCTCAACAACTTCTGTGGGCATCTCTCCTAGTTCTGCTCTTATCTTTTCGATAGCCTCCTAACTTCTTTGCACCAGCTCGTTTAGCTCGAACATGATTTGTATCATCGGCCATATTTCATTCATGGACTTGGTGATATCAATCCAGACACTTTCTTTGACCTTAGCAATTGTTTTTCCCTCCACTGTTTGCTTTTGAAGCTGTTGCAATTCATTTTTAAGCTTGTCTGAAGTTTGTTTCTCCTTGGAGTAGCTAATTTGGAAAGAATATTTAAGTTCCTGAAGGTTCTCAATCTCCTTTTTAAGTTTGCTAATCTTTGTCTCTTGCAAATTCATCTCTTCCATGGATTTAGCTAGTTCAACTGTTTTCTCTAGAGTTGTCACTGGAGTTGCCAAGGGAATTTCTGCTACAGTTGTTGTGCTCACTCCTGTGAGAGGAACTGCACTCAATGGAATGAATTCCATGGGATTTGACTGTTCCTTCTCTTTCACTAGTTTTTCCAATTCCGCTTCCATTTCCTTCAACTGTGCATTCTATTCCATGATCAGCTTGAGCATCTCATCCTTTTCCCCTTCTGTCTCTGCTATTTCCTTTGCCTGTGAATCTTCTGTTGGTGGTAGTTTCAACTGTTTCCTCAGAGATGCTATATCGAAAATTTTCTTTTTGAGCATCTCCTCAACTGCTTTCACATTCGAGAGATCATATCCGATCTTGAGGACCAGTTTTTCCAATGTCTTAATCCTGTTATCCTTGGCAAAGGATGATATTTTTTCTAACTTTAGCTGCGTCTGGACATTGCTCAGAGATACCTGTAACTTGGAGGAAACAGTAGAAGCATGTGCCAATGTGGAGAAAACCATTTCTCCAGTTTTCCTGTGCAGATCCATTTGATCAACTGGATGCACATCTTTAGTCTGAAATTCAAACGTTACCCTTTTGTAATCGGTGATTACTTTTGATTCTAGCACCCGTTCTTACAAAAATTCCATGTGCATTCTACCCTTCTCAGTGTCGAATGCAGACAACATTCTGTGTTGTGTAGTTGATGTTTGCTTTCAGAACTAAGCATACGTGCTGCTAGTCAGCGTCTGATTTTTCTTTTTGATCAGATCATACTTCTAAAAAATACTCAATTTCGGTCCGATTTTTCTCAGCTAGTTGGCTGGTGCAGTGTCTGTAGGCTTCTTGGGAAACACTGTAGTCATGATTTGTTTGCTGCTTGTACTAAGGAGAGACCGATCAACCTCCATAGTTGTAGTGGATTGAATTCCCTTTTCACCAGCCATGTCATCTTCCTGACTGGTTTTTGGCCTCTTGGTGTGTAATTAGAACTCCTCAGATGATACTTCAGTGGTGGAAGGTGAAGTGCCCTTCCTGGGCCTTTTCTCCTTGGGAACCTGTGGTCTAGTCGTCTTTGAGATAGTGACCAGAAGGTCCTGTTGTTCTGTCTCAACTAGAGTGTTTTCCTCCATTCTGTCTGGTTGGAGAAATTCTCTATATCGGGCCTGGATGTGTGGACATATGGGATACTTTTATTCTTAACTCTCATCTTTGAAATTATCCCGCAGGGGCCATAATTCCATATGAAGCTAACAAAAAACTTCAATTCATTTAATAGTCTATCTACTTCCTCCCCAACGCCTTGGCTATTGCAGATGAATGATCCTATTTTCCCTTTGATCCTAAGTTGTTGCTTCTTTTTCAGAGACACAAAATGTATGTCATCTAAGTTGATCATTTTCCTTATGTACTCCAGGGCAAATATCCTCATGGGAAAATACTTGGGTAACTTGTATGGAGCCAATTCACACCCATACACTCTGATCTCTATGTGGTCCTGATACAGGTACCAGTCTCCCATTTTTGCAAGGTTTGAAAGGTGTAAGATCCTCTGAATTTCCTCATTTATTCTCAGCTCAGGTTTGCCACTGAGCATGCTCACCACGAGATGGTAGAACTGCTTGATAAATTGTTTGAAGCTGAATTCTGTAGATTTGTGTCTGAGTAGTGAAGTCCACACTGCCACCGTCTGTGGCCTCCCATCCTTGTCCATCTTCTGCATCGAAAAGGAGAATTTGTCCGCTTGAAAGAATATGAACATGTAAGCCAGTATTGAGGAATACCGAAACATGCCTTCTGTGGTGAAATTTGAGTATTCCTCATGACTGTTGTCTACTAGGAAGGCGCTATATTCAAACTGAGTGGTGGGTTTCTCATCTGTGGAGAAGATGGACAGAAAACCCAATATGGGTTAATCCACCCATTGATCTGAAAAATACCCAAGCAGGGCATAGAGAGATGAGATGACCTAGTTTCCCTTCATTGAAAATAGGGATGAAGGATACGGGGGATTTGTAGTGGGGAGCTGAGCGGCCTGTGGGAGAAAAGTCTCAAAAATCTGAGCTCTTTTGGGGAATGATAATTTTTGGTATAGTTCTTTGATGATTTCAACACTGAAAGGTGAGGCGGATTCAACTCTGGGTATCTGCATCATCTGATCGATGGCTTGTGGTGTAATGAAGAACATAGTTTCTCCAGATGAAGAAACTATGGCTCTCTGGTCGGGGAGGTAGTGAGCTTGGTATTTGAGGGCGAATTCGGGGAAATGGTGAACCTGGGGAAAGAGATACAAGGGAAGGTTTGACTCCCAGAGCCCAATTTCATCTCTTTGGTCCAAGAAAACATCCTTTAGCCACGACTGTAAATCGGCAAAGTTGAATTTGCATCTGGTGTTTGCGTCTAAATGGTCTTTTTCAGCCAAATGGATCCTGTCGAGGTCAATAGGAGGCGGGGGGAAAAGATTTTCCTCGGCCTCTGTTTTCTTTGATTTTGGCGCCATCACTATAACAATACCTGCAAGTAAAACAAAATGGTTAGCAGGGATGACTGTGACTTTGGGCGATTGACTGTAACGGAGAGGAAAACAAGGAAACATTCTCTGGTGCAACGATAGGGTAAAAGATGAGGGAATGAAGGGTGAAGGTAGTATTTAGAAAATGGATACCTATTGGGCATGTGAGACAGGTCAACAGGTTAATGGATAAGTTAGCCAATAATAAATGGCCAATGGGTCATTTAGAGCCTGAGATGGCAGGTGACAATGATGGAAGAATACAACTGGGTGACATGGCGAGTATTGATTGGGACTTGAAAATGGTGAAGGGACTTGTAACAGGGTGAGAGGAATGATAGAGTAATGAGATATGATCTTTAGGGGAGAACGTGGAAAATGACATCATGGGGTGACAGGGTATGTCAGACCGTGGGAGGTGATGGGATTTGGAACCAATGGATTCCTGCCATGTAGAGATAATGGGCCCACCAGAAAACAATCCATTCCGGACCCCCCCCCTTCCCTTAAAGACAGAATGGTCAAGGGGGTCCAAAAAACAATATGAGTTGTCCATCAGCACGCCTGCTCTTGTACCGTAGATCTGTGCGTGATATTTAACCAACATTCCGGACCCTCCCCACCATTAAAAACAGAATGGTCAGGGGGGTCTGGAATCCAATCTAAGTCATGGATCTGAGCGTGAACATCTGAACCGTTCATATATGCACCTTTGTTATTTTNGGGGGGGGGGGGTCCGAAAATACTTGTCAACCATAGATCTGGGCACCCACTCTCCGGCCATTCATCTATGCATTGTTCTTAATTGTGAGCGCGAAGGCACATGTGCTCCGAAAAACTTAGGAAAAGTGCATATCATGGGTTTTCCCAATCTTTTCCATGTTTCTATCACCAAGGGGTTAGACATCAAACCTTTTGAACCTCAAATATATAGTTCAACAATGATCATCATGCTTGTTTTATTAAGATAAAGAAAACTACCCTATGCTCTAACCTAACTACCTATGACAATTAGCTGAGGTTAAACTGTTGGACTAAGAAATTACTCTATTCTGGGGTTACCTGACCAAGATTAGGTAGTTTGGTCAAATTTATTCACTAACTACCCTAAATCACTTGGCTAAGATTAAACAGTTTAGCCAATCTTATTCACTACTCATATCAACATCAATTTAAAAGAACTTGGCCATGCTTGAATGGTATGGACCAAATCATTGTTATTGCATGGGGCTCTTATTGAATTTCTTTTATGCCCTCTTTTATTCCTTTTCTTTCTTTTCTTTCTCTTTTCTTTTTCTTTCTCTTTTCTTTTCTTTTCTTTTCCTTTTTCTCAAATTATTTGTAGAATGGAAAATCATTTGACAAGCAAAAACACTTAAAGAGATAACATTTCAGTCACCAGCTGATCCTATAAATTATAGGGTTATAATACCCCCCAACCCTGTTTATGGCTCAACACTTGTTCAAGGCTCTTGATATAGAGAAGCTTCAATAATTTCCTAAGACACTGGTTTCATTCTTTGATGATAGTTAAGGCCTTGGAAACCATCCATGATCTCATGTGGTGGTCTAATTACATGTTCATTACATTTGACCCAAAGAATCCATGTTTATGGCATGGGGATTTTTCGTTAGTCCCCAAACCAATGAAAAAGGATTGAGGATGTTGTTTCACTACCATGACTATGGTCAATGCCTTGATACCCATCCACTATGTGTGAAACATATTAATGGCATCCATACTCAATTCTTAGGGAAAGTATCCCCTAGTGAGGGATCGTGTGACTATGTCTAAGATTTTTTCATGTTTATTGATATTGAGAAGGTTCAATTAGGGATGAAAGCCCTTATTTATCCCCTTGACCATGCGGCATGGTCTAAACCCATTTCTGTAAAGAAACCCTAGAAAGGACTCATGTGTTGGTATGAGGACTTATTTGAGGCTCTTGAGCCTAAACACATACAAAAATATCTCGAGGCACTTGTTTTCCTTTATCAACCATGTTCAAAGATATATGACCTATTCTTGGTGTGCAAATGCTCCTAATGGAATCCATATCCAACCTTGATTCCAAACACTCCATAAAGAGGGTTTGCGTTTTGGTTTTGTAGGTGTTGTTCATGGAAATTGAGCCTGAAAAGCAGCATATAGGGCCTAAGCCCCAAGTGTTTTCCTCCCCTAACCATAACTCTATATTTTTAGAAGACCTCCATTTAGGTATTAAGCCCATTGTTTACCCCTTGACCATGTTTAGAGATCAAATACCATTTCCAGTGTAGAAATCCTACTCATAGATTTTGTATCCCACTCAAATGCTAAATAACCCCAACCATGGCCTAGGAAATGATTCATGGTGTTGAAACAAGATAGATTCTCATTCAGGTAATGTGTTGTGGTTTAATCATGGCACCCATTTCCCTTAATTAGGATAGATATACTATACAAGGGTCTTGTGTGGTTATTCAAGGATGTGTTCAAAACTATAGTTATAGAAGCTTTGTGGTTAGTAGGCATTTTTCATGTTGATTAATCCCAACTAGTGCCATTTGGGGTATAAGCCCCATTATTCTCCTCTAGTGACCTTGGATAGACCTGTAGACACATTCTTGTTGCACAACTAATATAATGTTGGTGCCCATAACACCCTTGGAGGTGATTGTTAACCAAGAGAGGTTAGATGTGGAGTTTTGAGAATTTTCCCATGCCACTTTAGCTTAACCTTATTCTTGATCATGTGGGTTTATCCACTTGACCATGTTTAGGCATCCAGACCCATTTCCACTCCATTTCCTTCTTTACACTCTTGACCATGTTTAACAAAACATGCCCTTGTTTACCCCATTGACTATGTTTACATTTGATTTGGAACTCTCCCTATTGGCACCCATAGTTAACTAATGGTACAATCATCGACTTATCAATTGTCATAATAGGAACACACACACATTACTAGCATGCACATGTTATTAACATGTGTGCACTAGTAATGGGTGTGCATTCTTGCCTATATAATAAAAAAAAATACAAGGCCTAACCTTATTTTCTCTGAAAAGCTCAACTTGTCTACAATAACATAGACATTCCTAGGAAATACTAGTATTTCAATACATTTGTAGTGTTTTCTGTGATTGGGAAGACAATTTTTTTCAATTTATTGTTGTATTCGGTCCTTGTGAAGATGGGAAGTAGATGAAATCTAGAATGAAATTATGATAGGATGGAGATGATCCTTAAAATAATTAATGAATTGAGAGAAAAGGAAAAGTTGGGTATGGAAAAACATAGGCATCCATTAGTGAGAACCTCAATTCCTTTTAGAATCGATGTTGATGTGAATTCTACATAGGGAGATATTAAGTAGACATTAGAGCCATGATATTTGATCAACATTTTGGTGAAGAGAATCCTATGGTGCAAGCTCATGATGAACAATTAGATGTTCATCATAGCAATCTTCAAAATTTCTAGTGCAATCCCAATATTGACCTCGGGTGAATGAAAATCATCAATATCTTGGTGAAGTTTTGCAATGTAATGGTGATGGGTTCTAGATTAAAGGTCCACCTTCCTTACCTCATCTATATAGTGCATGACAAGGAAAACCTAGATGTGTTCATGTGGATGAATGTGCTTTAGTGATTCTTGAAGGTAAGTTACCTAGATGAAAGACTAATTGGCTGTGTAACAAAATTATTAAAGAGTATTTTGAATAAAAAATGATGCATCTAAATGTCAGTTATTTTTGGCCTTGTTGAAATCACATAGTTTAGTTGTTGTTAGGAAAACTCATGGAACAAAGAAAATTAAAAGTTTAGAGACCACTAATCATTTTGTTATAAATATTTAGGTTTCATCTAATATAACTAGAAAAAATACTTGTTCAAAAGATCGTAATGTGGCCCATTGTGTATTGTCAAAATCAATTGTAAACAAGACCACAAGGAAACATCGCTTCACACATCTAAAATTGTTAAAGTTCCAAAAATATTCAAAAGTAAGAGAAAGCCTTGACAACCTAGGTCAAATGGATTATTGGGCATTCGTTGATAAGATACCTCATTCTGACATGAAGTTAATTGAAGCAGTTAAGGGACTAGTCCATAATTTTTAGCATGAACATACTAGAATTTCATCTAATCAAAAGTATGTGCTAAAGTTGAGAAGAGTTTATAGTGACCATAAAAACCAAATTAAACAATTTCTTGTCATGCCATAGAAAAATTTATTAGAGAATCAAGAATCAACATAATGAGTTGAACTTGGGACAAACATATTTTGAGAAATGAAAACCTTGGTATGATAGAATATACATAGACTGTAACAGATGTTATTGTAGATACCACATAGATTTTGTTTATTATTATGAAACATATATACACATATGTCATGTTTTTTCATACTAACCATGTGTACGAATGATCAACCATACTACCAAAAATTTCATCAAGAGAATTTATTCATTACATAAAGTGTCCAAGATTTGATGGGAAAAAACATTATGAAAAATATTATTTAGATGGGATATTCCACAGGTGTAGTGGATTTGCATTATTGAGCTAATGCATTCATGGAAGTGAGGACCATGAATTTGTCAGGATGATGGTTGACATGTATATATTCAAATATGTTACTTAGCAACTAGACAATGGGAAATAAATAAATAAAATAACATTGGTGATGTCCCAAGTTAGTGTTGTGTACTAAAACGAAATGCATTCTTTCAAATTGAACTTAGAAATTTTACATATAGTTTGGAAAGGTGACATTCTAATTATGCCATAAATTTTGTGTCATTAGGTATGAGTATGTCATTTCATTAAGGAATTTTTGGAAAAATACAACATTATGTTCAACATGTCCGTGTCATCACATGATGGAAGGATGAATAGTTTAGAATGTGCATGGACAACTTTCCCCTCAACACTATATTATTAGTTGTGGATTTTTTCTGAGAACTACACCCTCCAAGCATAAAATGAGATCCATATTTTTTTATCATTTAAATTAGGTTATCATAATTTTACATATCACATATCGGCATGGGCAACATAGTAATGAAGACAAGAGGATAATATTGAGGGATTATAACATCTATATACGTGACGATAGGTGCCATGATTTACATTTTGTACAACATTGTAGATGTTCTAAAATAACTTGAAGAAGAGATATATATAGATGATTCAACATTGGATTTGGTCAAATGGTTGTGTAGGCCAATTCAAAAATTCCCATGTATTTCAATGGTTGAGTTTGTTTCACAAAAAATGCAACGTGCTGCATATTTGGAACTGTTTTGAGGTTGGGTATGGGAAAAGTGAGCACATTGGAGTTGATACATGTATCGAAATTGCACTACACAAGGGGGATATGAAGTTTAATAAAAATTCCCTTGTTCAATATGTGAAGTCCATAGTCCAATGGTGGTCTATAGTAATGGCATAAGAAACAAGAAGGAGAGAGGAATCAACAAAGAGAGGACATGTGAAAAGTGATTTATTCGAGGTGGTCAATGTAGATTACTCACATGCAATTTATTGCAACATAGTATGAAGAAATCGTGGATTTAATTTAGTTATAAGTTCAAAAAACCATATATTCGAAGTATGGACGTGAAAACTCACATGCTTTTGTGGACCATGTAGTAGTGGAAAATGGGATGATTGTGAATCAAAATATTGGGTTGATGCATGAGATCACATATCACTTGCAACAGAACCACACATAATCGTTGAAAAAATCCAGTTAGCGGAGGGCCAATCATCTATTTCACCATATTATGATCATATCTTTGATCTTGTACAATTAGGTATGTTACAATTGGAAAGACTTCAAAATATTGTAGTAACAATCTGTGATAGTTTTTTATTTATATATCTTATAAGACTCCTACAAATTTGTATTTTACCTTACATTGCATTTTGTAGGACACATATATGTAGTAATTTCTTAGAAAGATAATGAATATAGCATTGATTACTAGTTGGCACATTGTATTGATGGGGAGAAAACCAACAATTGATATGTCATTAATGATTAATGCATTGAATATCCATTTGGATCCATGGTTGTTAAGGGTGAATACCTTACACTAGACAAAAAATTAAGAAATGATGACAAATATGTATTCATGAATTACAGACCAACTGCATTGGTATATCACTTTACAAACTTAGTCATTAGAACAAATATCCAATTACACCAAGGACTATAAAGAGCTAATCAAAGGTATGATACTTCCTACCTCATTGAGAGCATGCGAAATTGATGGATACCATTAGTAACAAAGAGGATATAGATGGTCTACATGAATGGCATTAGTTAATTATATAAGAGAGGTAAAATGACAATGTTGTGTTCTATATTGAGGTATGTGGATCCTTATGTTTTTTTCTTCAATGCATTTACATACAAATAAATAAAAATTAGTGCATGAATATAACACTATTGTCCTTCTATGTGTCTAGATTATACGAAGAATCATTGGCACATGAGGGCCCATCAATAAGAACAATGATGTTTTGCAACACCACCAACCAATGTCTTATAAATATGAATGCACTATCAATAGTGCAAGCATATTTTAGTGAGGGTTTTGACATAATGGTGGTGCATGGTCCCACATATGTGTACTATTCCTAAAATAGATAATGGTTATTAATTAATATATTGCCAAAGATCTATTGGATATATCCATCCATGTGAATGGTTTTTGTTGGTTGTCTTACATGAATCCTTCCTAACATTGGGGGTTGATGACCCAGGGTTTATCTGGAGTTGACCAACAAAATCCCAAGGCATCGACAAATCAATCTTTTGTCTAAGACTGAAGAAGGTCTCACTGGAAATGCCATGAGAATCACATAGATCCTTTGGTCTTGTGTTAGAGATGAAGGGAAAAATCATACCAAAAAGCCACACAGGATAACATTCATACATTCCATTATATTTCATTTACCAAATAACAACATACATCATTAACACATTAATCCATTTAAATCAGTATAAACACATTCATTAATAGAGAGAACAACAACTTTATATCATCTCTATTAAATAATAGCATGAATACATTAAGCAAATCATATTGCAATAGGAATAGCGCCCTATGCTATGATAGATTCTACAAGTGATGCATTACAAGACACCATGCACTCGCTATCCAGACTCTACACTTAATACTAGCATGAATCCATTACAAACTCTCTACAAAAAAAATTCCATCCACATACAAAATTTTTACACAAACTCATAACAAGATTCATGCAAACATCAGACTGAATTCTATTCTATTTCATACCTCAAACTCTTCATTGCTCCTTTGTATTCTCTTCTCTACTATGGAACTCTATCATTTTCACCTCTTCTCCACTCTCTCTAGTGATCACTATTTTTGCATGTATCCCACATAGCCTCTTTGTAACATGGCAATCCTAATGAATTTTCCAACTCATCCATTATCTTCCCCATGATCTCTCATTATGTATGAGTTAATCATTTGGGAAGATTCCCAAATACATTCTTCTTATTTGGAATGCATGCAGATATATTTTACGATCTTTAGCACTTGTTATATAATTTTTACTGGTACATGCACCTTATTCCCTCCATTGCGTAGTTTCTTATGTGTGCGTAAAACTGAAGTGCACACACGAATGATCTTGTGCATGCATGAAAAATTACCCAAAAAATTTGGTGCCAAAAGGCCCCCAAAAAATTACCCAAAAAATTTGGTGCCAAAAGGCCCCCAAAACTATTACTTGGCTCATCCTTTAGCCAATGTCCTTGATCAAGGTGTGATGGATGTGATGAAAGGAACTGTCTTGATGAGTTCTTGAAGGAACTCCTAAAATTGACTATCAGTTTCGTCCAAGGTGGTGTGCAACTGTTGAGTGAGCTAGACCACCTCATCTGTATCAGTGGATGTGATGTGAGGATATTGAAGGTCAATATGATCCATTTAATTGAGAATCGAGGCAACCAAAAGCTGTGTTGCTGGAAGATGAGTATAGAAAATTTGGGCCTTATCGGTCGTTTCATTGGCTAACCTAGAAATAGTTTGTTGTTCCACCTAAGTGGCAGTGATCTCTTTTTTCTTTCTAGTGATGGATGTCATCACATATTGACACTCGCCTAGGGGTAAGGAATCCAAACTACTCTTTTGTTGGGTGTCCTTTTCTTTAGCCACTCAAACCCTGTCATCAATGGGGTTGATTTCTTGTGAATTTTGCAAGTGATTCCAAAGGGTAAAACTGTACTCGACCAACCTTGAAAAATCATTAAGTGGTGCCTTACCATTGTGGAGTGATTCCTCAATCACCACAATATTCTAACATAGTTCAATATCTATCGGTGTCAACTGTTGGAGCCACATGCAGACAACGAGGATCTGCAACTCCAGAACTTGGAAACATGCATTTACTGCAAAGATTTTCTAATACGGGGGAACATTCAGAGAATCCTCTAAGGTGTTAGGTACATGTGTGTAAATATTGTCGATTAGTCCCAGGAGCTCGTTGAGGGAGGTAATACTTTCATCATGTCTATCCTTTGTAACTGTGCACGTTGATACTTTAGTATCATATAATATTTTCAAGGATTGATGAGCCTGTACCTCTTGTTGATAGTGCACATGAGTCTGATCATATGCCACAAGATCTACTTGATGTTTCTAATGAAATTGTGCATGATCCAGGCTAAGTGTTTGGTACCATTCCCCTAATTTTTTAATTAAGGTGGTAATGCAATTTTGCAAGGTTGGAGTGGGAATTGGTTCTAAAACAATTCCCTCAGTGGCTACATCAAATGAAATGAAAATTGAGGGGTCAAATGTTAGTGTTTTCTCATGATTTCTAGTGCTGGGAGACTTCTCATGCAGTTTGGGTGTAGTGTCAACAGAGGGCACCACACCCGCAAGCTGGAGAAAAAGGTCTTCAAAGTTTCTTGCAGCCTCCCTCTAAATATTTTGTTGTAAAACCAATTTTCCTCTCGGTATTGTGACAAGAGTCTAAATACTAGGTGCAAGTCGTTCCATGACTTATGGTGCAATATTAGTGGCCAACCCAATGGCTTGGATAGTCTTTTGGTTTTTTGTATTAATGGGTGTGGACTATAGTGACGACTACACAATTTGTGATAGGACTGCTTCAATAATAGGGATAGCATGAATGTATGAGAAGGCAATGGTATGTTGATCAACACTCTCTTGTTTAGGGCTGGATCTGATGTGGAGAGGGGACATGGAAGAGGAAAATATGTTATAATTCCACTTGAGGGCCTCCTTGTCTTTGGGCATCCAAACTTCCTTGATCATGCCCTAGTTCTTCAGCTGGGCGACGTTGGACCAACTTGTATCCTAGCTTCTTTTAGAGAGAGTCTCAAAGGTGTCCATTTCATCTTCAGGGGTGGGTTTCAGATTCTCTAGTAATTCAGTAAATCCTTGGTGGATATCTTCTTCCGTAATCCATAATAGAAGCAAAACCATTGTTTCTCCCTATTTATCATCGAGATAGATATATACATTATGAAAATTACATTCAAACTCAAGAAAATTGGAATACCTATTAATGATGTTGTGCATGATGTGAAATTGTGAGTCAGTAGCTTAGATGAGTTGGCTCTACCATTTCTAAAAATCTTTATCATTGGTGGCTTGAATGGTGGGGTTTTTGCTGACTTGTAAGGTTGGAATTATATGATTTTCACTTGTTCATTAGTTGGTAACAGTTTGTGCTATGGTGCACCTATAAGGAATGAAACTTAGACTAAAAATAGTAGCCAACATATTTGAACAGGGTAGTATTAATTCCTCTGAGATAATATTTCTTCCCTGGTATGATCAGATGATCCATTTATAAATGTGCTAGTATGTTAAGAAACCTGAGAGTATGAATACATGCTTTGGGAACCACTGGGACATAACTGCATATGTCGTCCTATCACTCCCTTACCGTCATATATTGGGAAGGACCAATTCTTCTCATGACCACCATTGGTTGCACCTTTCTTCCGGTAACCATCAACTTCATTTATGTCCTTTCATATTCATATGGTATTTAAAATACAATCCATTTACAAACATGCAAAATATCTAGACTTGATTTTGGAAATTACCGTTGGGTTATTTCAAAACGTGATAAATCTGTGGGAGTGTACAATAAATGTGTCGGTATTTACTACATGGAAGTGTCTATGCCATCTAATATTGAATGTGACGTTGACTACTCTACACATGCACAAAGTCTTATTCTTCAGGGGCACCACGCATGGTTCCTACGCACCTCTACATCGATACCCTAGATGTTAATCTATCTCATTGACCCATGGCGGGTCGCGATGCTTGTTCATGCATATTAAGATTCTTGGTATACACCATGGATGATCTTCAATCATCATGGCTGGACTTGGGGGAACCTTCTATCCACCCATTTCTATATTTGGTTCAACCTCAATCCTGTGATACTCATTTTTTAGCTTGATGGGAGATGGAGAAACATAACAAACATAAGTTTCCTACCTATAGAGTGCACTAAGTTTTCAGATAGATTCTTCAATAATTTTATTGCTATTTGGCTACTGTTGGTAGCGAATTCATTTTTTAATTGCTCTTAAAAAAGATGCCTACACCCCTTGTCTTACAAACGACAAATCATCGTCGCATTGTGCAACTAGACATTTGTTTCATTTTTGCGACAATTGCAATTTGGTTTCAATTCAGTTTTCACTACTGAAAGTGTGAAAACACCTCTTTCATTGTTTGGATTGTCGTCATCTTTTATTGATTTTTCCGAAAGACACTTGACCATTGGTTTATCACATGACTGCAAAAGATTTTTTCAAACTTATGTCCTTTGGCCTACT
>SNQJ01S0024246.1:60665-93555 GCA_010110895.2 Picea sitchensis
TTGTTTTATTCACCTTTAGTTAGATTTCTTAGCTCAGATCATTTCTCTCTGGTTTCCATAGGAGACCTTAGAGCGGCCAACGGAGCCGTTAAACTCGTCAGGGTGGTCCATTCCAAACGGCTTGGGTTATTTAGACAACCCCGAACCGGTTCCACTCTCCTAGTTGACGGACGGTCAATTTCGCCCGTCAACAGCTACCCAACACCTCTTGCCATAACCCATGTATTGTATTTGGCTAATCAAATCCCAACCTAAATATTTCCTTTATAGAGTATTCTACAACTGTACATTTTCGAAGATGTTCCCGATGTGATTCCCACCATTGTGTAGGTATATCTAACTAGACTTTATCGAGGGCATGTACCTAGTGCAGTAAGGGAATATGTTGCATTTAGGTAATGAAGGTGTACACCATATCCGTCCTACTAAAAAAATAGGGTATGAATTCATCCTCTCGCATCGCAATGATAATTCGTGTGCATATCTTAGTAGATACCTCTTACAAATCATTTTTCCACCTCTAAATCAGTATCATATGAATTCACACTTCTCCAACTTAGTTCTTCATCTGTTGTTGGATTGATACAATATTCTCTACACCCTATGATTTGGTAGATGGTTTCAATGTTATATCTCTATGCATCATCATTTACAGGCTCATTGTATCTATGACCCTCATATGGATCCAATGGTGTGATCACTCATAAGGTGGCCATCTCAAACGACGTCTCCCTCTTCTTTAAATTCAACACAACATTATTGCTGAATTCCCAATAAATCCCAAGCAGTGTATGGTAGGGATATGAGTCATCCATGATCTCAATCACTTCAAAATCTACCTTAGTATTCACCCCTTAAATGTTCACTTCAACTTGCTCCAATTGGCCTATAGGATAGATTATATATTGGTTATCTAGCCTGAGTTGGATGAGGGACCATACAAATTTTCCTAAGATTTCTTTGGAAAGATGTTCACATCAGATCTTAGATCCAACATGACTCCATCCATATCATAGCTTCCGAGTTCAACTGTTATATTGAACTATCTTCTTGTGTGATTTTTCTTATTGACTTGGCACACCTCCCATTCTCGTAGAGGGGTGAATATAGATATTGTTGTCCCTTCTCCCCCCATATAGTTTGTTAACATGTGTGTCAACTTCCTTGCAACATCATACTCACTTAAAAAATTCAAACAACAATGTAAGAAGTTAATTACTTAATCTTCGACTTTCTCTCCATGACCAATGTTGTGCAATCCTTCATATCCTGCCATGCACTTAAATATTCACGCACATGATCCTCTATTTCCTTCTTTTCAACCCATCACACTTCTTCCTACCTGCACAGTTCTTCCAATGACCTCTACATCACAAGTTGTATCTCCTCGTGCACATGAGCTTCCTCCAAATAATTTTGTGTGGCATGCTGCAATTCTTCATGGGCTCGAGCTTCATCCAATGATCATTGTGTGGCGCATTTTACTTCCTCGTGTAGCAAAGATTCTTCTAGTGACATTTTCATTGAACATTGTAGCTCTCCACATTCTCTCTCTTCTTCTAGATCTCATTGCGCATCATTCAAAAAATGCTTCTGCTATGCAACATTGAACTTAGAAGGAGCTTGAACTGCCTTTATAATGTTTCCCTTCATTATTTGGCTTGATATTTCTCCATTCTCCAAGTCCATTCTTGTCTTGGATTCACCTCAGGTTATAACCCACATATCATATTCCTCATCCTTCTTTTGATTCTCATACAACTCTATAGTTACCATGTTGTAGTGTGCCTTCTTCTCTTCCCACATTTTCAACAAGTTGGGACAATCTTCCATGGTATGTTTGGTACTATAGAAGTAACCAAAGAGAGCACATGGTTTGGTACAAAATGTCACTATGTGGCTTATCTCACCACAATTTAATCAAGTGGGTGGTCTTCATCCACTTCCTCCATATTTTCGTCCTCGACTGCATCCATATCCACCTCTAGGAACTCCTTGTTATCCCACTATTTATACTCCCCCATGTTCACCACCTTTTTGTTCTTCCTGAACTTGAAAGGGATCATGGGTGTGGTCTTGCATCAATTGAAGTGACCGACAATTTCTCACATTGTTCCCATTGGATTAGAAGAGCTCACAAAATGGAGTATGGTGAGTTTTGTGGTATTTATCTAGTGTTGGGAAGTGGGGTGTGTATTTCCCCATTGTCTACAAATGTCACACCATTTATTTCAAGGCCCAATCGGAAATGGATTCAACACACCTGTCGCCAAATAATTTCCCAATGTAGGACATTTGTCCCTGCGGTGACCTTTTGATTGACATGTGGTACACCACATGTGCTCATGCACCACCTTCTCCTTTTCAATGTCTTGCAACTACATCATCTAATTTGTAAGAAAGGAATGCACTTGCACCATTCCAATTGATGTCTCTCCACTTCCTAGTGTAGCTTATAGGCACATCAAAATCTACACCACCTATTCTTGAGTAGTCACCTTTTGTTGGGTGAGTGGAACTTAGATATGGGGAAGAAATATTGCAATTAACCACTACATTTTATGAACATATTGGATTTGGAATGTCAAGCCATCTAACAATATATTGAACCATTGGTCCTAATCCCACATGATATCTCCTGGTTGTTTCTTGATCTCCTTGATCTTTGCAATGCATTGAGATTATAACTTAGGATTTTGAAACTCGTTAAGAAGATCTCTCTTAATTTGTTTTAGGGACCTCATTTTTATTGCAGGCACAATTTCCTTGTACTTCATGTACCATGTCAGGGATTTATCCCCGAAAGTGGTCTCTAGTTGCGTAATATTAGATGCTTCATTTGTGATCGTCTTCACTGAACATATAGCATCACATGTGAATCAATGTTGCTCGACATAATCCTTACCCATCCCCCAAAACATGGGTAGCCTTAGTGTTTCATCTTTATTCACCATTCTAAATCTAGTACTGTGTCCTTTTGATTAACTTCTTACTTTTTGGGTTGTAGGTACTAATAATATCCCTTGAAAAGTATTGCTAACTTTTTTTTCTTCCTCACTTGTATACTCTCTTCTTTATTCTTCTACTTTGATCACTTTGTTATATACTATTCTTTCTTCTTGATTACAAATGAACATGGGGGGTGTTTCAAAGATGGGGTACCTCATCTTCTCCCATAATCTCTCATGAGGGAACCAATATAGCTTCCTACCTACAACCATGCAAGACCATCCACTATCGCCAAACACATTTCCCCTCCTCATGGGTGATCTTCATCATTCTCTCCTAGTTTTGCACCTCTATTTTTTTTCCTCATTTTATTTTGAGGTGGAAGCATCTTTCAACAACCAAGGGGACTGAACTTCATCTTCTCTGAACCTACTACCACTACTTCTGGTATCTTCACTGGACACCATACTCCTAATTCAATGCCTCTTCGTTGACCTATCCTCATCTGTGCTTCTCTCTAGAACAACACTCTCTCTCTCACTTCCTCCTAGTTTGGTCTCCTTCCTATTCATTCTAGGTCTAACCCCTCATCTCTCACCCCTTTCCCCATTCTTTCCTCTCCTTTGGTCTACTTTCCTTATCTCAGCTCTTCATATGTATCTTTTGGCTCTTTCTCTCCTCTTCTCTTCTGGGTCCATTTGTTTCCTCACCTCATATCAACATCTTCTGGATCCTATCAATGGATCCATCTCCTCTCTCTCNCCCCCCCAACACTAGGGGGTTTACTCACCCATCCTATATGGATCCATGCACATCAGTCCTTTATCCATGAAAAACATCTCGATCCACATCGAGATTTCTTCTATAAATATTTTTCGAGGACCTTAAACAACTTCCTTTCAACCTCATTGAAATAATCAGTCTATTCTACAAAAAACACAGTAAAGTATCCATCCTTCACTCGGGAAAACCATAATTCGATTTCTCTAACCCACTTTTTATCCAACGCCTTTAGTCTATTTACCATAGTATGGTTTCATACCAGTGGTTCTTAGGGTATCAAAGAAGTGTTCATATCATTTTAACTCTTCAACCATTCATAAATAAAACATGGAAACTTAACAAACAAAACCTCATGAAAATGAGTGTAGATGTACCTCTCCTTCCAATGTCCCACATCGATTATTATACCCCACATTTCTTTTCGGGAAAATTCATCTTCATTCACAGTTAACCAATCTTATGTTTCCTCTCGAGATGGATTCCACCTCATTCTTTCCCTTCATCATGGAATACAAAACTTTCAAGTCCTAGAAATAGAACCATTTGTTGGTTTGCTTGTGTGATTCCTTCCTAACATTGGGGGGATGATGACCTAGGGTTCATCTATAGTTGACTAAAAAAATTCCAAGGTGTTGACATATCAATCTTCATTATAGGACTGAAGAAGGTCTCACCTAAGACACCATGATAAAAACATAGATATCGTCTGATATTATGTTGGAGATGAAGGGAAAAAACATACCGAGAATCCACTCAAGCTAGCATTCATACATTCCATTATTTTTCATTGACAAACTAACAACATACATCATGTCATGTCCCAATTTTTGGATTCCCTTGTTCAACAATGGAAATGAATTATGTGGCTTGTCAGTGAAGAAAAAGGGAGTCAAAAGAGGTTATTTAATATCACTTAGTTAGGAGATGTTATGTATTTAAAGTGAAAATAGGTTAATAAGTTACTTATTTAATATTTAAAGTGTCTTTTAATCCTAAAGTGAAAAAAGGGGGATAAGGGTCATATTTGACTTAGTGAAAAGGGGAATAAGGGTTACTTTTGATTTGGTAAAAAATGGACAGTTCTAGAAGGAATGGAGAAAGGATAAAATGAGGGTTAGAGCCTCACTTTGGTAATATGTCTTCATCTCTCATTTTGGAAGTTCTTTTCGAGCCCCTGTTTCGTTAGGGTTTAGAAAAACCCTTCCACTATTGGCTTTGTTTTGGTGGTGCAATATCCACCCTAGCTAGACAAGAGTGGAATCCAACCAGGATTTCCATTGGAGACTAGACAAGAGGGGAGATCCACTTAGTATTTCCATTGGATCTTAGACAAGGAGGATTATCCATACATGGTATTCATTGGAGCTTCAACTTTGGGGTTTGGTTTGCAGCAGGAGGAAGATCATCTTGCACAAAATATTGTATGAAACTTGCTAGAGGAGGTTGATTCCAAGATTTTGTAGTTGCAATAGAGGGTTTCGGGAAATCCATACCAGGAGTCACCCCCATGGGTTGAGGATAGGGTGTCTCATGAGGCCATGTTGGTTGTTCATCCTCTTCACGTGAGTCCCCGCGTGTTTTTCAGTGGCGTTCCATGGGGACCTCTGTGATTTGATGTACAAAGTTGTTTGGTACGGGCGGTTGGATAAAACTTGGAAAATTCTTCAACAAGCCAAGATCGTGCTAGTGGCGAATAATATCATTCCTCAATATCAAGAATATATAAAATTAAGGGAAGATATCCGTGAAAAGTTTCCATTTAAAAACTTTTACACTCTCTTTCATAGAATATGGCCCAAGGATTTTGACAAGGATTATTTTGTTAGGGACCTAACCTCCCTAAACCCTCACATAGGTATAATTATATATTTTCATGTAATAAAGGCCAATATTAATAAGGCCTAGAAATAAGGAAGAATAAGACAAATGTAAGAATACCTAATAGAAGCTTCCACTTATAGAAGGATCTTCCTCTAGATTGTTCTTTTGGATAGATATATTTAGTATAAATAGGAGTAGAGGGTATGAAAAGTTTTGTCTTGAGAATTATTGTAATAGAGTGCTTCTCTACTGGAGGTTGCCTCCTCGAAGAGGAAAGTGAACATTATTTCATAAAGGTATTATTTTGGCGTTGTAGTTTCATTTATTGTGTTGTTCCATTGTTATTCTCTACAATATTTCTGTTTCATGCCATTATAATAGATCTGGTACCTTACAAGTGGTATCATAACACTTTCCTTGGAAGAAAATTGTGGGTTATTGTTTTCAGGGTAGAGACGCATTCTAGCGTCTTAAAGCTACAAAGATCTGTCGTCTGACACATAAAGTCGTGGTCGAGGAAGCATACATGCAAGAAATACAAGTGGTACTTAAGCACACATTGTTGACCACCCTTGTAACCCTTGTTGGTACCCCTTCGAGTGGTAGCTTATTAGACAACACCTAGATCTCCTAAATCTATCCATAGATAAACCAATTGGCCACTTGAATTCTATAGTTCCACTGATAACAACACTTGAAAATATACTCTCTAGCACCTAGGTAGTCGAGTAGTATGGCTAAGGGCATGGTCTAGACTCCTTAGTTGGTGCCTTGAGATATCGGGCCGAGTACATTGGACCCCGCACATATATCAGAGCGCTATATCACAAGGAAAAACATTTTCTGTAGAAACCCTGAATACCCTAACCCTTGGGATGGAAAAAGACATAGAAAAGACAAGATCCATTTTCACGCAACTTTATCTCATGCATTATGGTTGCGAAATTGTTACACATTTTCTCCTCTTAATAATTTGGGCCTTTCAACACTGAAATATTCTTCATATTAGAGTATAACTCCACAGGAGTAAAAAAACGAGTATAGTGGTCTCGCCAACACACTTATTTGGGACCTATCCCATTGGATTTCTCTCTTCTCCCTAATTCTCGTGGTACCTATCATTTTTAATAAAAAAAATTTAGTGGACCCAACCCCTTTTCCAACACCCTTATTTGGCCCCTATCCCTTTGGATTCCCCTTTTCTCCTTGATCACAGTGGCACCTATCATTTGACACCCTTCTTCGCAGTGGTCCCACCCACCCCTCCCAGCCCCCTATTCCCCCCTATCCCATTTTCCTACCCATTTTTCCAAATGGACACCACTTGAGCCCAAGAACTCAATACATTAGTTGTTGACAACCTCCAAAACAAGGAGGAAATGAATAATATCAATTCCAACCTTAGCTCACTCAATTTCGTTGTTCAAGTCCTCCAGTACCAATGTTCCCACATCAAAGACCTCAAAAACATCAAAGCCACAATTGACCAATTCATGGGACATTCCACGAAGCCTTCCTCTTCTAAAAAACCATCCTATCTTGAAGACCATGACTCTTCCCATTACAAAGGTCCTCATACTACCCACTTTTCTTTAGACCTCCACCCTCCCAGAATTAAGGTGAAAAAATTTGATGGCTTAGATCCCATAGGATGGGTCACTCAAATGGAACATTATTTCTCTTTGCATGGAATTACTGATGATTTATCCAAGCTTCATTATGGTATCCTAAATCTAGATTCATAACACTGGAAATGGTGGCAATGGCATAAAAAGGCCCGCCAAGGGTACGTTTCTTGGACACAATTTGTTGCAGAGATTTATTATTGCTTTGAAGCCAACACCCACCATTTAGTAAGTTTGACCAAGTTGAAGAAGTTTGGGACAATGGAAGAATTTATCGCCGCATTTGAGAACTTGGATTTTAGAATAGAGGGAATGTCAGATGCTTTCTTGAAGGAATGCTTTATCAATGGCCTAAAAGATGAAAACGATGCCCATGTTCTCATGGCACACCCCCAAACTTAGTTGGAAGCTACTCAACAATTCAAGGAAGCACAACGGATTGTCTCCTCCCAGATCCACAAACCATCCTTCCCTCCTTGCCCTAAACCCACCAATTTCTCTCGTCCTGCAAATCTCCTTAAGATCTAGAAATTAACTAGGGCTGAAATGGATGAACTTGAACTCAAGGGTCTTTGTTATAATTGTGATGACAAATATTTTCCAGGTCACAAGTGTAAGGAACAAAATATTTTTATGGCCATGAATAAGGATATTTCTGAAGAAGAGGTTGTTATTTCACCTATGGATGAGTTACCACCATCATATGATCTGAACCCACCCTCTGATCCACCAGAAGTTGAACCGATGATTTCACTTAATTCCCTCACTAGTTTTTTTTCTCCCCAGACCCTCAAATTAATTGGTTAAATTAAAAATATGAAATTCATAATCCTTGTGGATATTGGTATCACCCATAATTTTATTCATCACTGCATTTCCAAAGAATTCAATTATTACATCCATTCCATCAATAATTTTCAAATCATTATTTCTAATGGAGGTTCCATGAAATGTGGGGGATGATGTTAAAATGTACGGCTCCAAATTCGTCAGTATCATATGAAATCCCATATGTTTTCTATAGACATGGGTGGTTGTGACATTGTTCTTGGTGCTGAATGGTTACACACTCTCATCCCCATTCTCATGGATTTTAAGGACTTAACCATGCAATTCAAACAGGAGGGAAAACAATATAAGTTCTAAGGAATCACAACAGGCTCCCTGAGATCATTAGTTCCCATCACATGGAAACGCTCCTAAAAGAGGGTCATTATGGAATTATTTCCCAACTCCACTCCATTCATGCTATTGAGACACCCTCTGTGCATCCCGACTTCCAATATATCCTCTCCCACCACCAATTTGCTTTTACCACTCCTAAAGAACTTCCCCCTTCCCGTGGAGTCCATGATCATTCCATTCCTCCCATACCAGACAATCTTCCTCCCAATGTTCGCCCTTATCATCATCCCTTTTCCCAGAAGAATGAAATTGAGAAAATTGTTCATGAATTTCTAGAAGCAGGTGTCATCCGTCCTAGTACCGGCCCCTATTATTCCCATGTGGTCATGGTACTCAAGAAATAAGGTACTTAGTGCACGTGTCATAATTTTTTCACCCTCAACAAACTCACAATCAAAGAAAAGTTCCCCATTCCTGTCATTAATGACCTCTTGATTGAATTGAGTGGTGCTCAGTACTTCACCAAACTTGATCTACATTTTGGCTACCACCAGATCCATATGAAAGAAGAAGACATTCCCAAATCATGAGGGTTACTATGAGTTCTTGGTAATTCCCTTTGGCTTGTGTAATGCTCCATCCACTTTCCAAAGTCTTATGAATCATGTCTTTTGTCCTTTTCTCTATCATTTTGTCTTAGTTTCAGAATCACATGAAGCAACAAGAAGATCAATGTCGTTCCGAATGTCAATTTTTTGAAGGGGACCAAGTGTTTCTTTGACTACAACCTTATAAGCAGACTTTACTCAAAGTTGAACACTGTCATAAAATTTCTCCCAAATTTTATGGTTCTTATACCATGCTCAAGTGAGTGGGATCAATGGCCTACCAATTAGCTCTACCCAGTCATTCGAAAATCCATCCTATTTTTCGTGTCTCCTACTTAAGGAAGGTGATTGGAACTAAATTCCAAACTCAAAAAATTCTCCCTAAGTTATATGAAGAGGGTTCCATTTGGCTGCAACCACAAGTAGTCTTGGAACAACTCGAGCATCATCTTTGTCAGCACACCATCAAGGAAGTGTTATTCCACTAGAAAGATATAACCCCAAACGATGCCACCTGGGAACCAGTCTCCATTCTCCAACAATTTACTCATCTTATGCCTTGAGGACAAGGATGTTATTGAAGGGGGAGGGCATGTTAGAGACCTAACCTCCCTAAACCCTCACATAGGTAGAATAATATATTTCCATGTAATAAAGGCCAATATTAATAAGACCTAGAAATAAGAAAGAATAAGTCAAATGTAAGGAGACCTAATAGAAGCTTCTGCTTCTCGAAGGATCTTCCTCTAGAATTTTCTTTTGGATAGATAGATTTAGTTTAAATAGGACTAGAGGGTATGAAATGTTTTTTCTTGAGAATTATTGTAATAGAGCGCTGCTTTGCTGGAGGTTTCCCCCTCGAAGAGGAAAGTGAACATTGTTTCCTAAAGGTATTTTTTTGATGTTGTGGTTTCATCTATTGTGTTGTTCCACTGTTATTCTCTGCAATATTTTTGTTTCATGTTGTTGGTCCTAAGGTCTGCACTTGATTGCTAAACGGAAAATCTAGGCCACCTCAAGTTTAGAATGGTTGGTTTTTGGGTTTTGTTGGTCAGTTAGAGGGTTGGGTTTACCAAGACAAGAGAATGGTTGGGCTAGCAGAATGATACAAATGAGGGTCCTCCTTGGTTGGCGGCACACAAATGACAGACAAGTGAAATAATAAAACAAAGGGAAACAACAAACCACTCAATGAATAATCTATTGCAAGAAGTTTAATACTTAAAATATCATTTCAAGACATCAAACATGTATAAAAAACAAAGTTACTCCCTCAGGTTGTGATAAAAACAAGTCTTCACCAAGCATTAGCAGTTTTCATAGGTTGCATATCAATAAAGACAAGTTATACAATAGCCGAAAGAAATGAGATGTACTTTGTACAAAACAAAAATTGTATTCAAGATAAGATAAAAACACATGAATATTTGAACAAAACATTGTCATCAAGAGTATATTCACCAGGTAGAGAGATTTAATCCATACATAGAAAGGGTACAACCAGCCGTTGTATTTCTATCCTTCCCAAAAAATACCTGACCCCCTCACCATAAAAAAACTGCATATTTATAAGAGTTGTAGAGGCTCTTGTCCATCTGGGACTGAGACTTAACTCTACACTACCAATTGTAGAACAACTTATTAACTTGACTAAAAAACTGTTGGAGTACAACAATGTATACTTCACACTTGACTTAATCAAAAGAGTGGTTCTTATCACACACAAAATACCACTCATTAACTTAATCTAAAAGAATCTTGTAATTAAACAACTGAAAACTGCTATTGGAAATGAAATTAGACCGATGCATGTGCTGGAATGAACTGAGAATGGTGGAAGAAGTAGATTCGTAGTGACAGAGCTGAGTTCTGCATTGATCATGGTGTGCACGTGCATTGTTGGAGGCCACTAGAGAAAACTAGATGTGTAGCATGAAAATATCTCGAAGTGATGTGGTGACTTGACATCATATAAGCACGTGATTGCGGAAGTTGTTTAGGGTGGTTTGGGTCCACACCGCTCTGAACCCTGAAATCCACCACAAGATGCCACGTACCTCATAAGCTATACCATGGTTTCAATTGTGGGACCTCTCTGGAAAATTAATATTCGAGCATTTTCCGTCCCCACAATCAAGTGTGACCACCAATCTTGTCACAATCTGTGATCTGGGTGGTCCTGTTATTTTAGTGCCTCTGCTAAAGTTTTTATCCATCTGCCATATTAGAACCTCTCTAGCCATACTTAGCAATGGTGCAAATTTCTTAAATCTCGATAGCTTATGAACGCGGAGCATGAATATCTCCTGAAGCGACTTTCTCTCGAAGTGACGTGGCAGTCTCTTGTCACTTCGGAGTTCGAGAGCTTTTGAACGCAAAGTGTATGGAAATATCCTAAAGTAGTATGGGCCCGAAGTGATGTGTATCATAAGGAGAGTGACACATGTCAGATGAAATCGAGCATATGACATGTCCCAAGGTGCTTGAAAATAATGTCACGTGTCGCAACAGATGAATGCCATGTGTCTCATGTCGAATGTTACGTGTCTCAAAAGATGAATGCCACACGTCTTCGAAACTTTGAAACATCGGGGTTCGAGAGTTTGTGCATGTAGATTTTATATAATTCCCAGAGTAGTACAGACCCAGAGTGATGTGGAAGTGTGGGACTCACTTCGGTCATTCGGGGCTTTGACACTTTAGGAGTTCAGAGAAATGTCCTTTCTTTGATCTAAAGTTCCCTGTAGTTCTAATCTCTTGGAGTGCTAATAACGTTTATCTTAATTAAGCCGAGGTTATCCTTTAATCATTTGGTGTTCAATATTTTGGGCTTTGACTCTTCGATGATTTAGATCTAATGTGTACCTAACATCATGGTTGTTGATGTGCCCACATGAGGAGGGTGACACGTGTCACCCAAAAATGGGAAGATGGTGTGGCCAAAGGTGTCTGGAATGAGTGCTACATGTCTCCTCTAATGAATTTCACATCTCTATTCTAGATGGATTCCATGTGGCTCCGACGTTTCAACGTTCGTGAGTTTTTGAATGTTGTGCATGGAAATATCCCAAAGTAGTATGGGCCTGAAGTGATGTGGCAGTCTCTCGTTACTTTGGGACTTTGACAGTTCGACAATTCGACGTTCAAGAGTTTCTAGATGCAAAGCATGAAAATCTCCCAAAGTGATGATCTTATGAAGTGATTAGCCAGTGCTTATCACTAATTAAATCAGACTTAAGTCGTTTCTAACATTAAATACTTTGGGAGTTTGACGCTTCGGAGATCGACACAATGACAAGTTCAGATGCTCGAATGCCGAAGTCATGGAGTGAATTTCCTAATGCCTTATTTTAAACCCCACACAATTCTAGACCCCTGAATGGATGAGAGTCATTGATCTAATCAGCCTGTTGGATATTTACCGTTGAAAATTACCCTATCCGTTTTGACAATCCAGGCCCGAAAATGACTGCTCTGAATTGCTGCGTTTTGTCCACGGGCATTTCCTATGCATACAAAAAGGCTTGTTCGACCTGCTGTGAGATCAATCAATGGAAAACATGATGACAAGCGTTATGAACCAAATATGACATGTAATTATCCTTCAATAAACAAAAATAATTCGGTGCAAAGAATCAGTCAAGCAATGCAATAAGGAAAACCAGGTCATTGAACAAATGGGAAAATGACTTTACCAACTAGAAGAGGAAAAATTGATGAAGGCATAGGGAAATGAGAGAGGAGGGGAAGGGGTGCAGACTTAGGTTGCAACACATGCTATTATAATAGATTTGGTACCTTACATATTTTAAATGCACAGGGGAGGAAGTGGAGAAGGATGAGCATGAAGAACAAGTGGAAAAGCATGCATCTAGCCATGCAAACAAGGTGTGCATAGAGGAAGAACAAACAACATATTCTGATACATCATAAAAATGATCAATGAGGATGATGCCACTAGTGTGCTCGATGGAGAAGATGAGGCTATGAAATCTTTTCCTACTTATGATGAATATGAGAAGATGTTCCAATCAGCTGATGTTAAGGATTCATCATCTCTTCTTATGTGTGATACTGATGATGAAGATGGTTCAAGTAGGAATTCAACACCTCATCCTATTTATGATATGTATGATGATGCAAACATGATTGTACTAGAATGTGACAAAGAGTGGGAGCTATGTGTGGATGTCAATGAAGAGGTTGATTTAGGGGATGAGAACAGATAAAAAAACTTGTATGAGGAAGGTAGTTCACATTGCATGACATCATCTAATGAGTTAATTAATCTAGTGTATGAAAACCCACATGTTGGCATTGCACATATTTTGTAATTCCCTAGGTTCGAGTTATCTATGGTCAACAAAACCCACCATACACTGGCCCTTTCGACATCACCCACTTATGAAAATGAAGTCTCACCTGAGGTATCTATTGGGACTTCAAGAACTAGGTTTTTATTAGTAGTGAGGGAATGGGAGGTGATCATTTTGTTCATTATTCCTTATTTTTTTGTGCACATAAGTTTGTCTTTATTCTATATTACCCTACTTAGCAATTTAGATTCATATTATCAATATATTCCAAATTACGACATAAACTCACTTCTGTAACAATCAATATTATTATGAAAAGATTAAACATAAGAAAAATCTAATATACTATGCATCCATACATAATTCATCAACAATCACATAAAATACATGTCACACAAAATTTAACGTGGTTCACCCAACTCTGGCCTACGTCCACAATGACTAGCTTCTTTATTATTCTTTCGTTAAGTTCTTTAGGCTTGCGCACTTACAAAGATGTATCACGGTATATTTATCTTCTGCTAGCCTAACCTCTGTATAGTGAAAACCTCTCTCTCTCTCTCTACATCCTCCCTTACAATCAGAAATTGATTTTCTCCCTTCCCAGCCTATCCTACCAACCTTTTTACTGACATGAATTCTCGATAGTTTGGAATAGACTCCACAATCCTGCACAAGAATAACCCCATGGAGGAACCCCTATTCTTCCAACCCGTTACATATTTATACACACAATCTAGGTCTTAAATCCCTACTTGGTTCATCCATAAAAACCATTACATTGCATGGCTAATTCAGTTAACTAGTTGTTCGACTGCTTTCTTCTATTTTTTCGTCTGAATGTCGCTTTTGCAATCTAACTACTTGTTCTTACTTCTTTTGCGTGTCCTTTCATTTTTATCCTGTTGAGATTCTATCCTTCCTTTTTGACTTCTTTCTTCTCTCACTTTCTTCTCTTCTTTATTCTCTTTTTCTGCTTTATTCTTCTCTCACTGCATGTTGTACTTCTAGATGCACCATTTCTTCTCATTGTCCTCTTGGATGCACCTCATTGCACACTCCCTAGTCTTCCTTCTTCTCATGTGCACCTATGATGCACACTTCTTCTGTACTTAGTATTTTTCCAAAAAATTTATCCCCAAAATACCTGTCCAATATGCTCCCAACACTCACTTGTGGCTTGTCCCAAGCCACTCAGGCTCGTTTCCTTCTCTTCCATGGTGCAAAGTTTTTTTTGGAGGCTTCCTTTTATACCTCCACTTCTTTGATTACTGTAGCCTATGTTCCTTTGATCTCCTCAACCCCCTACATAGTCAAGGCTGTGAGTTTTTACTTTGCTTCATCTACTACATGTTTGACCTTTCCCTACACAATGGCCAACTCCCCTATTATCCTCATTGATTCTTCCTAAAGTGGTCCCAATCGCTATTAAATGATATTTTGTTGATCTCTCATCTTCTCCACTTCCAAGTATGGCTGCAGCTGAGCCAAAATGGTTGTCATATGTTCTGCTAGTGGAAGTGTAACGATCCTTTTCGACTCTTGTTGTGCCTGTTTCTGCACTTCTTTCAACTGAACCCTTTCATCCATTATTCTTGTGGCCTCATAATGTGATTTCTTTCCTCTGTTTTGAATTTCTTGTAGTAATCCTATATGCAATTCATGTAGTATTTTCATCGACATCCTTGATACACATAAGTCAATATGTCCTAGTACCTTTACTTGTTGTTGTAATTCGACCGTGGGAAGTTATAGTGCATCTATTTGAAGATATAGTATCTTGTGCCCGACTGCTAACTAGGTCAGGACCAGATGCACACTTTCTTCTTCCTTTCCTAGAATCGTGGATGGTACTTCCTCGGTCCTGCACTCTTTGGTGATGCTCACTGCTTCCAACATCTGTTGGAGTGTTTTCAGATGATATTGCACTCTTTTTTGTTGTTCTAATTGCTTTCGATTCGCTTCCTCAAGTATCTCTTTAGTGACATCCCATACCTAGTATCTGATCCTATCCATATCAATATCATTCATTAAGGTATACATTGGGGATTCTCAAAGTGCTTTAGTCTTTTTTCGTGCCCCTCATGTTGGTTGTTTTCCCTTGTCCTTTATTTTGAATCCTACCTGTTGAACTTCTATAGTGGACGAGCTAGGAATATCACCTGTGCCATTAGTCTAATCATTTCCCTGCTCCTCATCTGGGTCCTCCTCACTTTTTTCTTTCTCTTCTTCTTATTTTCGTTATCCTATTTTCTATGTTGGGATTTTCCAGCCTTCTTCTTAGTCATTCATTATAAAAAAAATGTCCTCTATCATCAAATTGTAACTACTTGGAAACCATTGGCATGCTGGGTCCTTCTTAGCCTTTACATACATGTGGTGCATGCCTGCTTTAAACCACACAATATCCTTATATGTTTCTACCGTCTTTATTGATATGCATGGTGTTTGTGAAACTTGATACCTAATAGTATCTAAGTATACAAAGAATACAACGTTGTTGTCCTACTGTCTTCTCTTGTTCATTCTGTGTTGTAAGTTGGCATACCTCCCAACCAAATGGCCTCTACCATATGTACCCATGCACTGATAGTAACCCAATTCTTGCCACCCTATCAATGCAATCAAGATCAACAACTAATCATAATGGAATTTTGTTCTCTTTTCCTGGGCCTTAGTGCAATCCTATAAAACCTGGTTCACCAAGAAGGTGGCCAAGTTCATCTGAACTCCTTCAACACATTTCTCTGCAGATGAAATAGTTGTAGCTTGTACTTCATCTTTCCTGCACTTGTGCAACAATTTGCAGGTCAATACTTATGTTGTAAATTGAACATTGGTGTCATTGATTCTTTTCACATCCAATACCCTCTTATACCCAAATGTATAGAACTTCTCCTTCATCAATTCAAAGAGGGCTCGCTCTGATGCCTTCTTGAACAATAGGGCTAGATCCTCGTTGACTTTTGGAAGCCCTGTAATACGTGCAATCAATGCAGTATCGATTGATAATGGGGGATTCGGCCATAGTTCCCCCCAATGAAAACAACTGAGAAACATATTTACACATGCATTTATCTCCAAACTTTAGCCGAAATTTGTAATCTCCATGAATTTCAATATACCTTCCTTCTCTAACCCCATTTCCCACTCTTGTGTCTCCAATAGGATTTATCTTGTAGCTAGTACACTCCTCGTGCGTAAACATTTTTCCCTGGACAACTTCGATAATTTCTGTTCATCGATGATGTCATTTTCCATGAATTTAATACCTACAATATTTCTGAGCATCTCTCCTTCAAGGCTTACACCAGGCAGAATTGGTGTTGTCCCTAACATGTACTTCCCATTGGTAGGTACGTGTATCGTTGATGCATTATCCATCCTCGGTGGTAGGTAATCACTATGGAAACTCGCATGTGATGCCGAAGTCGAAGCTCCAACTACTTCGTCAACCTTTGATGTCTCTACTGGTCATTTTGATTTCTTTCACGCTGTTGTAGACGATTCCCCAACCTTCAGTGGTGCCATTCATTTTATGTGACATATTTCTTTACTAGCTAAACATTTGTGCTCTAGTAGCTATAGCTCGGCTTTGGTGCAGTCAAATTCACTCTGGTTCTCTCTATTTTTCTCTTACTCAAATGCAACAATGAATTACACTTAACGGATTTCTTCTATTTTTGTTCCTTCATGCCAAATATACATGTCTCATCCTGCCTTAACTACCTTGTCCAATCTGACAACATGGTTGACGAGTTGTTACATAAATGCATATTTATTACCAAATCTGTCATGTGATTTTTCCCTCGTACTGCCAATCTATCATGATTTCCATCGGATTTTACCATTTAAGATTATATGACACCTTTGTGACCTTTCACTCCTGCTTCATGACCATTGTTTCCGTGCATTAATGCTTTTAACGATCTTTTCCTTGACAAATTGTGCAACGATTCTTACTGTTGCTAATGTGTGCTTCACAGTCTTTATGTTATGTGTATTGTCTTCTAAATTAGCGCAATTATATTATGATGTGTGCTAACCATTCCCTTGATGAAATTTTCCTATGCCTTGGTACTATGACATTCTTTTGCTTTTTTCTATATCTATTTGTATTTGATTTTCTTCCCTTTTCTACCTTTTTTTTCTCCTTTTCCCTTCCTACTATGATACAACTACTAGGATACATGTGTTTTGGCACAACCCATATTACTACGTAGAGTTTCAGTCGTCTCTATAGAGTTTCACCCGACTTCCATTCACAATTCCTCTAAGGAATTCTCCATTCAGGGTTTCCAACTGTGCAACATTTGTCTCTGTGAAATGATGAATTACATAAGTTCCTAATCAGTGCATTCTAAACTTTCCTGGATGCTGCATAACCTTGATGTCATAAAGTAATACCAAATATCCTACTTGAAACTTGTTTTTTAATGTGTCTATCATGCCAAGAATTCTCTCTTGCTTTCTGAACCTGCTGATGGAAACCTGTGACAAATCGTTTTTCTTCAAGTTGTACCAACTATAATAATCTCTCCTCTATTGCACCATAGTATGACATATCATTGATTGTTGTAATGTGTAGGCCAGGTAGAATAAATTCCATTGGTATCACTGCTTCTTTCCCATAGACCAACCTGAAAGGTGTTTGTCCTATCAATTCTTTACTTGTAGTCATGTAAGCACATAACACTCTAGGAACTCTTAAGTCCCATTCATGTCTCCCTATATTGCATATTTTTTCCAAAGCATTCTCCAAGATTTTATTGAACATTTCCACTGTTGGATTGGCCCAAGAATGATATAAGGTACTCTTTTGATCATGAATTTGAAACTCCTCAGTTAATGATTCAATTTTCTTATTCAAAAACTGTGTTCCTCGATCACTGAGTAATATGTGCAAACATCCAAACCTTGGGACTACATTTTGGAACAAAAACCTTGCAACAGTATCCACTGTGCAATTTGTAACTGGTTTTGCTTCTTCCCATATTGTCAAATTCTCTATCAAAGTGATTATGTATCATTCCCCCAATCTTCTTTCTTGTTGGTTGATTGGCCCCACAAATTCTATGGCCCATTTCTCAAATTATCACAATGTAACATGAGGATTCAAAGGAATTTCATCCCTCCTGGATGGATTTACCACTCTTTGACATACATCGCATGATTGGAAATACTCCTTGACATCTCTGTGGAGTGTAGGCCACCAAAGCCTTGCGCACAAAATATTATGTGTATTTTCTCTCCCTGCATAATGTCCTCCTGCAATCCCATCATGCACTTCTTCAAGTATCATCGGTCTCTCGTGTTCCAACACACAACACCTTAATATTCCATCTGCACCAACTTGTAAAAATTCGCTACAATCAACTGATAATATATTTCCTTCACTACCAGTTGCTTCTTTTGTGCAACCGTCATGTCTAATGGAGCCATACTTGTACTTAGAAACTGCATGATGTCCAAGAAGTAATCATCCACCATATTTACTGCAAAAAACCATGCATATGGGAAGATGCCATCTAAATTTCCTGCATCTTCACCCGAAAATCTGTGTGATAGATGATTTGGTCTTGCATTCAACCTCCCTGGTTTCACTACAACCTCAAAGTCATATTCCTGAAATAATAAGAGCCATCTTCATATTCTCCCCCCCAACAATGGCTTGTTGACTAAGTATTTTAACGCAAAATGGTTTGTATAGATCTTAAAGTGAGGCCCCAATAAGTAATTCCTGAATTTTTGTAGTGCATAGACCATTTCCAGTCCTTATCATTCCATGGTAGTATAATTATTCTCTGCTATGGACATCTTCCTATTTGTAAAAGAAATTGGGTGATCTATGTGTCCCTCCCCTGGTTGGGATAGTAATATGCACAACATTATGGATGATGCATCTACATGAACATGGAACTCTTTGTTCCAATCCAAAAAGATTAGAATCAAAACAGTTACAAGTTTCTACTTTAAGGTGTCTAATCCCTTCTGATAGTCTCCGTTCTATTGGAAATTTTCTTCCTTCTTCAGTAAATTTTCCATCGGTTCTGTGATTTGCGCATATCCTTTGATAAATTTCTTGTAATAACCTATATGAACTAGATTTTCCCTCAGCTGTATGACTAATGTAGGAGGTTCTAACTCGAAAATTACTGCAATCTTGGCTAGATCTACTAGTAATCCCCGTTTGCAAACTACATGTCCCAACAAAATTCCAAACAATGCACAAAAAATACACTTCTTCAAGTTCAACAAAATATTACACTGTCTACACTGATCCAACATTATCTTAAGGACTTCCATATGGTCCTTCAGTAGACTGAACATAGTCCAGTCATACAAGTACACTTCTAGAAACTTATGGATAAATTCCTTGAACGCTGAAACCACTACCCTGGAAAACACTGCAGGGGAATTCTTCAAGACAAAGGGAATTGTTTTATACTGATAACTCCTCCACTCTGTTGCAAAAGTGGTCTTGTGTCAATCCTCCTATGTAATTTTTATCTGATGGTACCCCGAGAATCCATCTATAAAAGAAAAAGTTTCTTGGTCTCCTACATTCTCCAATACCTCTTTCGTGAATGGTGTTGGGGATGGGTAATGTAAACATGTTTCATTTAGCTTCCTCATATCCACGCAAATCCTAATTCATCCTATCATCTTGTCCTATACTACCATTGGACTGCTCCACTCACATTCTTCTACTGGTTCAATTATTCATGCGTCCAACATCCTTTCTGTCTCATCCTTCAACTTTTCTTTGCACTTCATATTTAACCTATAAGGTCACTATCGCACTGGCTTCGCACCTGGTTTTAGTGGAATATTCATCTCACCTAAGTCTCAAACTATTCCCTTCATTTATGAAAATTTCATTGGGAATAGGTCTTGATGTTCTTGCAGTAATTATACAATCTTCTCAACTATCTCAACTATCATATATACACAAACTTAGGATTCTTTGTCATCCCAATGTTTACCTTCCGCATCTTTATAGGTTATGTATATGTGGTGGATTCAATATATTTCCCTTCTACCGCTCATTCCTCTTCTGTCTCAGGTACTTGTACTTTTTTGGGATCCTATTCATCATGTTCCTCCTTAACCACATTGTAATAATCCAATAATTCGTGGACAGACATATTGGCTCTATTAGCACTGCATACTGATACCATCTCCATCAACCCTTCTTCTAAAAATATCTTAGTTTGAATGGCCTGTAGCGCTGCATCTATTGGTGGAGATTCATGTTAAAATGTAAATGTGATTTTGAACCTCTGGACCATATCTTCCCATCTTGTTGTCTCCCTGCACACTTCCCTTTCAAAATACTAGTTCTTCATAATTGTGTCTAGTGTGTGTACAAATATATGCGTCCATTTTGTTTTCAGTACTGAACTCCATAGAGCTCTACACTATTTAACATGACCCACTGGATTAGTCTCTCATGTATAATTTTGTACAGTATCTTCTTCCTCGGTGCCAAACCTTATTCGCTTGAGTCTAATACATTGTGACAAGTCTTTTATTCCCTCTCTATGCGAAACCCACCATCTGTCTGGAGTCGCTTTTAAGACAAAATGTAGTGCCAAAAACCTTTTCTTTCTGGGTATCTGCAACTCAAATTCCTTTACAAAAAAACTTATATATGTTAATCTGTCATACCTAGTTGGATCACATAGCTTTGTTCCAATCCAACACAAGGATAATGCACATCATATAATTGACACTTCATGCATTCTTTGTTTCCAATTCTCTAGAACTTCTTCAGAATATGATGCACACGAGATGATACTTCGCCAGCTTAGCATACCATCTACAATCAGGTTGAAATAATTCTCCATCCTCGAAGTCATGTTATATAAGTTGTCAATGTCATTCTGTCTGGCTAACTCTATACATCTCTTTGCTTCTAATGGGTCCAAGGGTGTAGTAAGTTTCAAATATCCCACTTCAAATATCATCTCCCTCCTCTTCAATTTGATGATTTCCTGGTTATCAAAATCCCATTCTCAATAACCTCAATGTCTTCCATGCTACATACCCTGTCTATGTGTACATGTACTCCTGTGAAATGAAGAATTGATAATATTTTGTGCTAATTCGCCAGTCTTAGCTGAACATGAGACCATACTAACTTGGGTTGGCCCATCATCTCCCATGTATCCTTATGTAAGAAATTCATGTAATACCCCAAGTCCAAGATAAAATTATCCACATCATACTCTCCAATTTGCACACTGAATATGAAATATACGTTTGTCCTCTTATTGTGCAGTACTTGATTTACCACTCTTTGTGTGATAATAGTTTCCCTTCATCATGTACTATGATAAATCATGTCATATAGTGTACTCAACGCGGTTTCATATTTCATTATCTCTACACAACTTATAGGGAATTTCGTTAACGTACTTACCTTTCCAATTTTTTTCTCAGGCACAACGTGATCCTCCACATGCGGTGCAACTAATGTTGATTGTTTCCAATCCTGTCTAAGTACTTCTTTTCTTTCCCTTTTATATGTCTCCTTTTCTTGTTGCAGATTAAAGGTTGGCACATGCCTTGTTGAATTCCTTACCCATTTCTTAGTTTTCTTCCCTCCATTTGTCATATCATCCCATGTTCTATATCCTCCACATGTAACAACCAATATTCTTGGTCCTTCATTGAATTTTTTGGCTAATATCTTCTGCACATTTTGGTTTGGATTCAGGTTCTGGTTTCCTCTAGCCTTCCATTTCACAACTAGTTGGGGACAATATTCTATCGCATGATCCAGTGTTCTACAGTATGAGCACGTTGTACATGGATTCATAAAATCATAGGCCAAGCGTTCAGGTTGATAATAGTTATAACATATAATCGGTCCTCTTCCTGCTCTACCAAAATTCCCTCTACCTCATCCTATGCCAAAGTTTCCTCTATTCCCTGGATTGAAGCCTCTTTGAGTATTTTATTGCGGAAGACCCCATTTCTATTGCAAATTCTCCTCCTAAATCCTATACATATCTAATGTGCGCTTCGTCATTAATTCAAATGTGCGACAATCCTTCTCTTCATGTCCCACCAACTTGCAAAAATTAAAAAACAAGTTCCTTGGTGTACTTTGATACTTATGTAGTAAAGGACTCTCAGTAGGGTGATGGCCCCATTTATTATATATCTCGCAATACCCTCCTCTTGTTAATGGATTCGATGCTCCCATTGCCAAATACTACACAAATGATGGCAATTCATCCTTGTGATGGCCTTCAGTCCTACATTTGGTACACCATACTTTCTCTCGTTTCTCCTTCCATTTTTTAAGTTCTTCCAGTTGAATTTTCAATGCATCCAATTGCATATGAACTTGCGCCATCCCTCCATTATCTCCTACCAGGTATGATTCCAATTTCATTGCAATTTTCAGTGCCTCAGGTTGCGACACAACCTTCTGTTGAATCAATGACCTACAAATATATGTTAGAATCCCTACAATAAACCATTCTCGATTTTTTTGATTGAGGATATGGAAATTAATTCTACCCATCAGATCCTTGAACCTTTGTTCAAAGTCCCATACTGACTCTATTTTTACATGTTTAATCTCGTTGAGTTTTGTGATGTACCGCGACTCTGACTTTGGCTTCTTGAAATCCTTCAACAACACTTGCCTTATTTCTTCCAAAGTCTTGGACTACCCTATAAGTGTGGTACTATGCAGCTTCATGTACCATACCAGTGCACAACCTCTAAATGTTATCTATAACTGCACAATATTCACAACCTCGTCTTGGATATTCTTTGTGGCCCAAATTGTCTTGCAAAAAAATAGATGTTTTTCTGGGTCCTCTGACCCAACTCCCTAGAACTCAGGAAGCCTAAGGGTGTTGTCTACCCCTACCATCTTTCTTTGTGTATTCCATCCGCTTGGTGATGCTGGTTGAATCTTATCCTGACTCTGACTCTATGCACTTCTTCCACTACCTTGATGGTTACTACTTTGTCCTCCTTGGATAAATATAATCGCTTTTGACAAGTCTTCAACTTTTATTTCTGGTTATGGTGATGCACATGGGATCATGGATTCAACACAAGACCCTTTTTGAGTAGGACTCATTCGTTCTTTTATTAATGAACTGGATTGAAACTCCTCTTCTTCTCCTCCTATATATTGTATCTCCATGATTTGAACTATTGTGTAAGGTTCTCTCCCCTCTGGCTCACTGCGCAACTCTCCTTTCTCATCCCCTATATTTTTCCTCTTGTACCTCCTTCATCCACACAATACTCCTAACTCGTATTATTCCTCTGGTATACCATCTTGTTTCATCCTCAGTCCCTCCCTTACTTTTTCATCACTTCCTCCTCTCTCTCAGAATATCCTCTTGTCATCCCTCGATTCCCCTATGTGCATGAGGCCCTTAAGCAATCATAATGCATCATCATCACACACTTGTCACACAACAACATCTTTATCCACGTAACTAATTATTTCATGAACCTCCTGCGTGGACCTTTGAAAAAGTCCCTTTCTACAACACTGTATGATTGGATACATTCTACTGTAAACTTTGTAATATATCCCCCTAGTATGCTATCCAACCAGAAATCAACTGCAAAATTAGTTGGGTTACTTACAAAATTCAATTGTCTTACCAACTCAGTTGTCCAATTCCTCGGTGTTGTAGCTCTGTACCTTTCAATATTATCCACTAATATTTTAAGCCACTCAGTCTGAATAATTGGGAATTCTCCAAAGAAAATTTCATGCAGTTCTGTATACACATACCTCTACATCCATTTCTTGTCACTCATCCAAGGGTCCCTATTTTAATGTTGAGAAAAATCCCTTTCCTTCCTTTCCAACCATTCTCATATCTCTTTGTTAGTCAACCTCAAAAACATCCCCTTAATCACAAATTCCATATCCCAACAATAGAACTATTTTTTGGCACTGCGCGTAGTTTGTAATACCCTAGGTTCGAGTTATCTATGAAAAAAAAAATCATGAGACACCATCCCTTTCGACATCACCTTCTTTCACAGATGAAGTCTCACTTGAGGTATCTATTGGGATTGCAAGAACCAGGTTTCTGCAGTAATGAGGGAATGGGAGGTGATCATTGTTGGATCATGTTGTCATTGATGCCAAAGGATTGATGTCAAAGGAACAATGTCTTGTCATAGTATATTGATGGATCATTTATTTTCCTTGATGTCAATGAATTGATTTCAAGTAGAGTCATAGTCATATGATGTCATGCATAGATAAAGATGGATCAATGAGTTGTCATTGATATATGATGCATAAATGAATATGCATCAATGATTTGTCATTGATATATGATGCATAGATGAAGATGGATCAATGCGTTTTAATTGATATATGATGCATAGATGAATATGGATCAATGAGTTATCATTGATATATGATGCATATATGAATATGGATCAATGAGTTGTCATTGATATATGATGCATAGATGAATATGGATCGATGTGGTTTCATTTATATGTGATGCATAGTTGGATTGATGTAAATATGACTCATTATTGTCTTATCATGGTTGATAAGGAGTAAAAATGGATGAACTCCAAAGTGGTCCCCTTATGGTGAAAGACCTCATGGGAAGACGATTTGCGGTTGAGTTATCCTAGAAGTATGGTTAGATAACCCATGATTAATTGTGGAATAATGAGATGAATATCAATGAATTTTCCAGTGAAACTATCCTAGATGTATAGTGCTTATCATTCCATTTCCAATGGTACGTGGAACGTCACATAAATCCTCACGAGTTGACATTTATGGCCTTACGAAGTTGGAGGACCCTCATATGATGGTTATAAGCCCCAAAAGGTCAAAGAAGTCAAAGTACTTACAAAGAAGAAATTATTTAAATAATAAAATGAAGTGATAAAGTCAAAGAGAATTATTTAAATAATACAGTAAATGGAGAACTTTATAATTAAGGAAAGTGGTTATAAGAGGGCTAACCCTAAAATGAGGAAAGTGGGTTAAGTGGTCAAGTGGTCAAGTGGCTATTGGATATATGGACAAGTGGAAATTGGACAAAGTTGTACATAAGTGACTATGTGGACAAAGTGTCTATGTGGACAAAGTGTCCAAGAATATCCTTCTAACGAAGCTACTTGGAGAGTATAAATAAGAGGCAAGGGTCTCTTGTGGAAAATATCTCTTGAGCATATAGTGAATATCTATTCAGAGAGAGAGATTAACTAGAGGATCTCATGGATGCATCAAATTTTTCGTAAGTCTGAGAGCTTGACGGAGAAAGTTTGAGAAGTTCAAAAACCATAGTTTCTGAAGGAGTACGCGAGCAACAGTGGGCCATAGAGCGTACATACGTGGGCTGCAGTGAGACAGAGCGAATACAAATGCGAGCTGAAGGAAGACAAAGAGTGTACAATTGGATGAAGTCATGGAGACTTGAGTGTGAGATGATGCTAGGTTCTTGAAGTCTTAAGCAAGTTCCATATCTGCATTCTATGGGCTCAGATCTGCCATAAAAGTTATGGTATGGTTACATAGTTTTCTTGATGGATACTCTTGCTTATTGTATGGTGAATGCTTAAGGAATTCTTGGTATGGCTGTGGTGATATGGTTATGTTGATTAATTGATAGAGTGAGCAACAGTCTTATGTTTCAGTACTGATATGGTTTCCATAGTATATTGGTTACTTATGTTTGAGTAGCATTCATATTGTATGGTTTAGGAGCATGAGTAAGTTTTTGGAGAGTATGGATGTGTTGAGATTGGTTATGGTTCAAATTGGATAGTGAAATACATAAGTAGATGTGATTGAAGCCTGCAAAGGATCTGAGTTTATCAAGGAGAGAAAACCCTAATTGTTTAGAAGGAATACAAAGCCTATAGTACCGACACGCCACATACATACATGAATTGTACTACTGGTAGGGAACATACATATGCATGCTTCACTACTGATAGGTCACGTACCTATTGACATATTGGTATCTGTTGAGGATTGATTCCTCTTCTCAGTTGGTTCTAAGTTGTGTAAGTTGAGTCTTGAATTGTAGAGATGGTGCTCTTGTGGATTTGTAACTCTATTCAGTTGTTGATGATAACCCAAGGATTGTAGTTCGTAATAAAACTAAAATTGTACATACATATTGTGTTCTTTGTCTTACTTGTGGTGATGAATTATTGATGATATATGTTTCTGATATATTTTAATATTTAACTGGTTATAAATGACAATAATAAGTGATGAGTAAATGGTAATTGATAACTAAAGAGTTTTGTGAAGGAAAGTTGAAAAAGAACCCTACACTAATTCACCTCCCCTCTCAGTGTGGTCAGTGTGTCCAACAATTGGTATCAGAGTGGGCCTTCACTATAAGCCTTAACAATCTTGGAGGAGATCCATGGATGCACAAATGGATGATGAAGTTCCAATCCTTGATGAGGAAAATTATTCTACATGGAGAATAGAAATGAAAGTGCATTTGAAGGAAATATGAGCAGGTGTTTGGAAATAAGTTATTGGTGGATCAGTTCCTTTGAGGAACAAGTCAAATTTTGCAGTTCAAAGGGAAGAAAAGAAGAATGATGCATTGGCTCTCAAGACCATTCTTAGTGGACTCTCAAGTTCTATCAAAGAGAGCATGGGACAATGCACTTGCACCAAGGATCTATGGATAAATCTAGAGAAGACATACCAAAGAAAAAAGGAAGACCTTGAAGATAATTCCATCAAGATAAATGAAGGTAAAGAATCTCCAAAATCCCCTAATTGCAATATTTCAAAAAATGATGATGTTGAATATTTCTCTACAAGTGAAGAAAAAAATCTAGAAATGGTTTATGTAGAGTTAGATGATAATTATCCCATGGAAGAAGTAAAAGAAGAACTATTAGAGATTAATACTAAAGTTGAATGGGGTCTATTTGAATACAACTATGACCATTGTTACATAGAATATAGATATCTTTCTGAGAACACTAAAACGTTTCTTAAAAAGAATCAAAGGCATATCTTGAAGTTAAAGGAAATTCTCAAGGAACAAGAAGAAAGTAAAAAGACTCAATTAGAAGAAAAAGAAGAAGAGATCAAAAGACTAAATAATGAAATACAAGAACACAAGAAGGTAGATGATGAGATTAGCAAAAGTCTTGAAGTTAATGCCCATATGAAGACCCAAATTGAATAAGCCAAAATGATAGAGGACCTATTAAAGAATCAATTAAATGAAAAGGAAGAGTCGTGCCATAAGTTGGAAGCTAAAGTTGTTGATCTTAGAAAGAAAGTAGAGAATTCAAACAAATTCTTGAATAGCTCAACAATATTGAATGAGATTTTGGATAGTCAAAGATCACCAAATGATAAATCAAGTCTTGCATACAATAAAGAAGCTACACATGTTGAGGCAAACACCTCAAATAAGTATGAGGTAAGTCCCTCATTCTCAAAATATGGAAATAATGTTGCAATTCAACCATCTACACACGGAAATGAAAGTATGAAAAGAACAAAGCAATGAAGACATCAAGAATCCATATTTACACCTCAAAGAAGAGAGACACCTTCAATATGGACACCAAATAAAAGTTATGAAAATGTTTTTCATGGCCACTGTTACTCATGTAATGAATATGGTCACAAATCTTTGGAATGTAGATATTATGCAAGGAAAGATAAATAAACATTTCATAACACCCTAAGGTGTTGGAAATGTAATCAAATAGGACACATTGCTGCTCACTGCCACATCATGAGATTGTACAACTGTAATGGGTTTGGCCACAAATCCCAGGATTACTGGAACACAAGAAGAAATTCCATGAGAAATGCTTCAAATAGCATGACTAGAAGAAAACATGAAGTTAGGAAGGGAGACATTTTTGAAAATATGGAAGCTCAGAGTTCAAGTTCTGAGAAGCTGGGACACCTTCAGAAGTGTGTGAAGAAAACTAATCAATCATAACAAAGTGGCATCCTTAAGGGAAGCTCTAGTTTGACATCTTCAGAAGCATACACAGGTTACAATGGTAACAATCGCGTACATACATTGGCTAACCTATAATTAGGTCGCGTACATACACAAGATGTCTATATATAAGGTCACATATCTGTGGTAAAATCCTAGGGAAAAAGGCTATGCATATGAGTTTCAACTTGATGTGATGGTATAACTTGTGTTACAGGGTCTAACATGTTTTGTTGCAGGGTCTGAGATGGTTTGTTGCATGTTTTCATGATTACATGTTGGAATACATAATTGATGTATGTATGATTATGACATATGGTTGAGTGCTAAAAGAATATCTTGGATGCATGGTACTAACCCTAGAGTGTGGATTGAGACATTTTTCTGTTGAGGAACAATGTTGGTTGTGATAGTGAAGTTATGGCACATTGGTTATGAGATATATCATGATGAGGCTAGCTAGAGATGTCATTGATATATTGAGAAACACCTTTAGTACATGTATATTTTTATGTTTAGTATTTGATGGAGGTTGAGACAGATCTATTAGGGTACATGGCTGGTACATATTTTGAGTTCCCTTGATATATCTTATGATGTATTGTTATATGCATATTTGTTGAATATCTTGGTGCATGCATTTGGCATGAGGATGAGATACATAGTGGGACATGTAGTTGATGAGTTGATGAGGTGGTCATGTTGTGCATCATTGATGAGTCATAGCTTGATGTAGATTTGATGCACTTTCTTTGTACATGTGGTGATACATGTCTAGTGGAATGTTGATGCACTCATAGATGGTATATGTTTGTGGATGATAGTACTTGGATAAAGTACACCATTGGTATTACTTGTTTAGCATATAATTTGTTACATGATATATGGGATGATATAGTTGAGACACTTGATTGATTGAGATACATGTTTGTGACACTTGGTTCATGGTGGAGGCATATCATGAGTGATATGACACTTGTTTGTGGCACATGGTTGGCATGTTGGTAGAGGTATATGGTTGATACACTCCATTGATGATATCTTATGGAATATTCTATGGTATTGATGTATATGGTTGATGTACATGGGTGTTGTGCATGGTTGGCAGACAATATGACACAGGATGTACTTGGTTGATGTTTTGTTCATGATTCTTTATTCATTATTGACATATCTTTTTCTTCATGATGTATGGTATGGAATGAGTTTGATTGATGGAATGGTCCAAGGATCATCATAGAAAGAGCGGTTGATCTATGTTCTGGTTGAGAAGTAACATTTGCAGCAAAAGCATATTGCAGTGGTGGTTAATTTTTTATATTTCAGAGAACATAGGGGGAGACATAACCATAAGGGGAGTCATTCTTCTTCCCATGATTCCAGGAGGAGATATTTATCATATGAAAAGGTAAATACTTAAAAGAGAGCCCTATGCTTGGAGAAAGAGAAAAGAGGCATAGTTCCAGGGGGAGTGATGGTCACAGGGGGAGCATGAGAAATATATTTTCAGCATTACATCATAGTGATATCCCTTGTTCAAAATGGGAGATATTATTCAAAGGAATATCAAAGGAATTCAAAAAGGGGGAGAAACCCCAAGGAGAGTTCAGGTAGGGGGAGAATCCCCAAGGAGAGAGCTACCCTTTTCCATTGATGTCAAAGGGGGAGATATAGTCACATTGATGTGATTGAGATGACTATTGATGTAGAGAAACTCCTTGTCTACATGTTTCCATCAATGATTGGTTTTGACATCAATATTGGTATTGCCATCAATTCCAAAGGGGGGTATTTTTGGATCATGTTTTCATTAATGCAGAAGGATTGATGTCAAAGGAACAGTGTATTGTCATATTATATTGATGGATCATGTATTGTCCTTGATGTCAATGGATTGATGTCAAATGGAGTCATAGTCATATGATGTCATGCATAGATGAAGATGTATCAATGAGTTTTCATTGATATATGATGCATAGATGAAGATGGATCAATGAGTTGTCATTGATATATGATTCATGGATGAAGATGGATCAACGAGTTGTCATTGACATATGATGCGTATATGAAGATGGATCAATGAGTTGTCATTGATATATGATGCATAGATGAATATGGATCAATGAGTTGTCATTGTTATATGATGCATAGATCAAGATGGATCGATGTGGTTTAATTGATATATGATACATAGTTGGATTGATGTAAATATGAATCATTATTTTCTTATCATGGTTGATAAGGAGAACAAATGGATGAAATCCAAATTGGTCCCCTTATGGTGAAATCCATCACCGGAAGACGCTTTGCAGTTGATTTATCCTAGAAGTATGGTTAGAGAACCCATTCTTAATTGTGGAATAATGAGATGAATATCAATGAATTTGTTAGTGAAACTATACTATATGGATAATGCTTATCATGCCATTTAAATAACAAAATGAAGTGATAAAGTCAAAGATAATTATTTAAATATAAAGTAAATGGAGAACTTTCTAATTAAGGAAAGTGGTTATAAGAGGGCTAACCCTAAAATGAGGAAAGTGGGTTAAGTGGTCAAGTGGCTATTGGATATATGGACAAGTGGAAATTGGAAAAAGTTGGACATAAGTGACTATGTGGAAAATGTGGCCAAGAAGATGCTTCTAAGGAAGATACTTGGAGAGTATAAATAAGAGGTAAGGGTCTCTTGTGGAAAATATCTCTTGAGCATATAGTGAAGATCTATTCTGAGAGAGAGATTGACTAGAGGATCTCATGGACGCATCAAATTTTTTGTAAGTCTGATATCTTGATGGTGAAAGTTTCATAAGTTCAGAAACCCTAGTTTCTGGAGGAGTACGTGAGTAGCAGTGGGCTAGAGAGCTTACATACGCCGGTTGTAGTGAGCTAGAGCACGTACAAACGCGGGCAGAAGGAAGGCATAGCGTGTACAGTTGGATGAATTCATGTGAGGTGATGTTGGGTTCTTAAAGTTTGAAGCATGTTCCATATCTACATTTTATGGGCTCAGATCTACCATAAAAGTTCTATAATAGTTACATAGTTGTCTTGATGGATACTCTTTCTTATTGTGTGGTGAATGCTTAAGGAATTATTGGCATGGATGTGGTGATATGGTTATGCTGATTGATTGATAGAGTGAGAAACACTCTTATATTTCAAGACTGATATGGTTGCCATAGTATATTGGTTACTTATGTTTGAGTAGAATTCATATTGTATGGTTGAGGAGCATGAGTAAGTTGTTGGAGAGTATGGATGTGTTGATATTGGTTATGGTTAAGATTGGACAGTGAAAGACAAAAGTAGATGTGACTGAAGGCTCCAAAGGATCTGAGTTTATCAAGGAGAGAAACCCTAATTGTTTAGAAGGAATACGTAGGCTGTAGTACTGATAGGCTGCGTACATACGTGAGTTGTACTACTAGTAGGGCACGCACATACGCGTGCTGCACTACTGACAGGTCACATACATGTTGACATATTGGTATCTGTTGAGTATTGATTCCTATTCTCAGTTAGTGCTGAGTTGTGTAAGCTGAGTCTTGCATTGTAGAGTTGGTTCTCTTGTGGATTTGTAACTCTATTCAGTTGTTGCTAATAACCCAAGGAATGTAGTCCATAATAAAAAGAAAATTGTACATACATCTTGTGTTCTTTGTGTTACCTTTGGTGATGACTTATTAATGATATATGTTGCTCATATATGTTGCTGATATATGTTCATATTTAACTAGTTATAAATGACAGTAATAAGTGATGAGTAAATGGTGATTGCTAACTAAGGAGTTTTGTGAAGGAAAGTTGAAAAGGATCCCTAAACTGATTCAGCACCCCCCCCCTCCCAGTGTGGTCGGTGTGTCCAACAATCATCCTGTTCATTCTTCCTTATTACTTATGTGTGCATAAGTCCATCCTTATTATGTACTACCCTACTTAGCAATTCATATTCATATTATCAATATAGTCTAGATTACAACATAAAATCACTATTGTAATAGTCAATATTACTGCGCAAATATTAAACATAAGACAAATTTAATCTACTATGAATCTAGACATAATTCTTCATTAATCACATAAAATACATGTCACACAAGATTTAACATGGATCACTCAACTCTTGGCTATGTCCACAACAAATGGATTCTTTATTATTTTTTCGTTAAGTTCTTCAGGCTTGTGCACTGCACTTACAAATTTGTATCATGGTATATTTCTCTTCCACTAGACCAACCACTCTGCAATGCAAGCGTCTCTTTCTATGCATCCTCCCTTACATTCATACATTGATTATCTCCCTTCCCATCATATCCTATCAACCTTCTTACTGACAGTCATTCTCAAAAGTTTGGAACAAACTCCACATTCCTGCACAAGAATACCCCACAGAGGAACCCTTATTCTCCCAACCCGTTACATATTTATACATACAATCTAGGGATTATGCAAGATACCAGATATATAAAATATGCAGAACAGGAATGAAATGCTAGAAATAACAGAATAACAGTAAAATATCCAGCATAATCTTCACAATACACATAAATGATATACAAAATAACAACAGAAATAGCACTTGAACAGAAATAGCACTTGATTCAGATAGCAATGTTCACAGGCCTCTTCGAGGGGGCAACCTCCAATCGAGCAGCGCTCTGTTACAATAATATCCAAGCTAGGGTTCTCAT